>PVJA010012541.1:0-51744 GCA_004027025.1 Myocastor coypus | reverse complement strand
GCCCAGGCTCAGCTCCCAGAGGTGCGATTTGGGTTTGTCTTGCCCTATTTTTATGCCTGTCACCACCTCAGGTGGAGAGACTGCTGCAAGTCCTGCCCCCTTCTTGAATATTTGGGGCCTGGATATAGGTCAAAGTACTCAGAGGACCAGTGGTGATTTAGGGAATTGAATTGGTGACTTGATTCCAGCAATTTGACCTTCATCCTGTGCAGGCCTGGGATCGTGGTCATTTGATGAGCTGCCTTCTTGGGGTGTGGTGTCTAGGGAAGGACTGAGGGGCAAGCAGTGCCATCTTGCCAACAATTCCTTGCTAACCTCATCAGGCATTAGCTGGAGTTGTCCCACCCACTTTTGTGTCACTCAGCCTCAGAAAGGAGTCAGTTGGGAGGTCTGGGGACAATAGAGGCTGAGCAGGAAGAATTGGGGATCTGACAGCTTGGAAGCTGAGAGGAGAAAAAAATAGAGCAAGTGTGGAGGTGAAGAGGACAGTGCCAGGGGAGGGGGCTCTGTCAGGGGATGGTGGGAGGGCCTTGTGTTGGGAGGAGGAGAGGAAGGGCAGGTCAAAAGCCTACCCAGGAGGCAGGAGGCGTCCTCAGGAGGTGGTGAGGAGACAGGGAAAGGCCTCAGGTCCCCTTTATAGATAGTGTCTTTTAAGAAAACAATTTAAATGTATAATTCAGTGACATTCACAATTCTGTGCAACCATTACCACTACCGAGATCCAGAACTTTCATGATTCCAAAAGAAAACTCAGCATTAAGTAATAGCTCCCCATTCCCTTTTTCCCCAAGACCTAGTGACAGTGAATCCACTTTCCAATTTTATGAATTTGCCTGTTCTGGATACTTCATCAAAGTGGAATTGTGAAATATTTGTCCTTTTTTGTTTGGCTTATGTCACTGCACAGGTCTTCAAGGCTTATTCCTGTTGTAGCAGGTATCAGAACCTCATTCTTTTCTGTAGCTGAACAATATTTGCCATCCTACCTTTTTTTTTTTTTTTTTTTTTTTTTTTTTGTCTTTTTGAGACAGGGTCTCCCTATCTGTTCAGGCTGGCCTTGAGCTCAACTGTTGTAGCCCAGGCTGGTCTCGAACTCACACTGATCCTCCTGCCTCAGCTTCCCAAGTGCTGGGATTACAGGTGTGTGCCACCATGCCTGGCTCTGGCATCCTATTTTTAACTACTGTAACTCTCCAACATTGCATACCTTTGTAAAAGCCCAGATTATTCATCTGATGCATGAAGCCTCTTACGAAAAGCTCCTGAGATTGGTAGAGATGCAGGCATCTCAGAGGCTTAGGCTGGTGGAGCTGAATTGCTGCCTTGGAGGATTCATTTCTTTTCTTTCCCCGAAGGACTCCATCCCCATGAGAACTGACCTCATTTGACCCGTTAGCTTGGGTAAACTTGGAAGAATGACCCAGCAAGGAGTTAACTGCATGGAGAAAGATAGCACCATTTCCATTTGAATAATTGCCTATACCTTAAAGGAAAAGAAACTATTCTAATTTGTGACTATTTACAGCACAGTAAATCAAGTAAACGCCATGAAGTGCCAATAAAAAATTTTTAAAATCAGCCTTAAATAGCTAAACTCTCAACAGCAGCTCATAAAGTGAGCCTTGGCAGTTGTTAGGTAGTTATGGTTAAATTGACAGTCCTTTGGGGAGTTAAGATATCCAAAAGGCAGAGGTAGTTACAGCTACAGTGATAAATGGTTGGGCTTATTGGTTGAAGAGATTTTATAGCACACATTTCAGCTTAACCGCCTACGAGAAAGGGAACAGGAAATAGAGGTTATCACTTCTTCATAGCTACTCCATTCATTACTCATCACAGGGGGTCTCTTGAAACTCTAGGAAAGTCTGGACTGAAGCTATCTGAAGGAGAAAATCACTTCTAGGGAAGATGACTGTCAGCCTAAGTAAATATGGTGTTAGAAATTTGTACAAATCTAGCAGATATACAAAAATAAAAGTAAAAAAAAAAAAAGTAACACCATCAGAACATGAATCTTTAATATCACAGTAGAGAAAGATGACGCAAATGTAATTTTCCCAGAGACTTTTGGTAGAACACAATAATGCAATGTTATGTTTAATTCTGCTTCCTTTGTTAGAGCTGCCCAAAGAACCAAAAAGAAGAAAAAAGGTCAGTCCCACCTGGGGTGAAGCTTGGCTTGAATCCAACCATATAAAGTGAACAGTGCAGTGAAACTCTGATCAACTTGAGGGGCCACTGTAAGATGTCATGCATATACCTCTCCATTTCCAGAAGGGGATGGATTGCTTGAAGAGGAGTGAAACTAAACCCTAAAATATCCAACTAATGATCCCTTACTTACAAAGACAAGGGGTTGGCCAGATAGTGCAGTGATTAAAGCTTCAGCTTGGGGCCAGGAAGGATGGCTCAGTGGTCTAAAGCGCCTGCTTAGGAAAGCTTGGGCGGCTGCAGAGACTGCAGTTCAATCCCCGGCACCACATGCTGTGCCAGCCCTGCCCTGAGGGCAGGCTGAGCTGGCCGTAAAAATAAATAAACAAACAAACAAAAAGTTCTGAAACAAGAAAAAAAATATTCTTTTTTTTTTTTTTTTTTTTTTTGTCTTTTTGAGACAGGGTCTTGCTATGCAGTTCAGGCTGGCCTTGAGCTCACTTTTGTAGCCCAGGCTGGTCTCAAACTCGCACCAATCCTCCTGCCTCAGCCTCCCAAGTTCTGGGATTACAGGCGTGCGCCACCACGCCTGGCAAAATTCTTTATAAAAAAATAAATAAAGCTCTAGCTTACGCAGATGCAGGGACCAGGTTGGATCCCCAGCTTGTGTGCTGGCTCCAATCCCTCTCAGGACACACTGAGAGGACTGTTGAGACTGGGCATGGTGGTGCCTGCCTATAATTCCATGGCTTGGGAGGCTGAAAACAGGAACTATGAGTTCAGACTCTGTAGTGAGACATTGTAGGCCTTGTATTGAATACATTAAAAAGATAAATAAATAAAAAAAGCAAAGTCAAGGACTTGAATTGTGAGCAGACCCCAAGAAAGGAGCAAAGCCCATTCGACACTTGGTTCCAAAACATAAGACTAAAAGAGAAGCAAAGCTGAAAGCCTTATTCTCTCCTAGACAAATGTACTAGAAGTGAGATGGGGATAAAAACATTAGAAAAAAGAATAATCTAGCTTACAACTGCTTGCCTGATCAGTTGACTAAAGAATCTGTGAAGGTGACTGTATTTCACATTTCACCATCCCCTCTGTGCCTGTGTAGGACACCAGCCCAGTCTGGAGTAGGGGCCCCTGGCCTTGGGCAGACACCGACCAGATTTGATAAGAAATATGAGCGTGAGCAGCTCTACCTTCACTGCAGCTGCCAGGCATGCTGTATTCTCTTCATCCTGGAAAATACTCTTGAGCAACAGGTGAAGTATGAGTAAAGGATGGAAAGTGAAACATGATCACTATTCATCAGTTCTTCGATGAAAATTCCCAGTAAGGGGACTGCTGGATTGAATGGGATTTCCAGCTCTAGTTTTTTAAGGAGTCTCCACACTACTTTCCATAATGTTTGAACCAGTCTGCATTCCTACCAGCAGTGGAGAAGTGTTCCTTTTCCCCCCCAGCCTCTCCAACATTTGTTTTTGGCTGATTTCTTGATGATAGCCATTCTTTCTAGGGTGAGTTGGTATCTAAATGTTGTTTTAATTTGCATTTTATGAATGGCTAGTGATGTGTAGCATTTCTTCATATATTTATAGGTTTGTTAAATTTCTTTCTCTGAGAAGTATGTGTTCATTTCAGATGCTCATTTCTGAATTTGGTCTTTCAATTTTGGGACCCTAATTTTTTTAGTTCTTTATAAATTCTAGATAGAAGACCTTGTCTGAATACTTATTGGTTAAAATCTTTTCAAAAATTGTGGGCTGTCTTTTCACTCTTGGTAATTTCTTTTGATGTGCAAACACTTCTTAGCTGGAGGAGGTCCCAGTTATTGATTCTTTCAAGTGTTAAACGTGCATTTTGATTTTTGTTCATAAACTCTTTGCCTACCCCGATGTTGTCAGGATTTTCTCTGACTTTCTTTTCCAGGAGATTTAATGTTTAGCAATGTGTAACACTAAAACTATGTTTGGAATACCTGTCATTCTAGTCTTTGGGATGTGTGTTGCTTCTAATGTAACTTCAGTTACTACTATACTCTTTCGCAAGTAAATGGCTGGTTTACAAGACAACAAAAAAGGATATTAAATGAGAGTAAGAGACTAGGAAAAATACTGTAAGACTAACAGGCTACAATTTTGTATATGTTTAGTTTTCTCAATTTCTGTGTAAAAAAGTGTAACTGCTGTTATATTCTATATTTATTGTAATATCAATGATTGATAGAAAATACCAATTCCAAGTTAAGTCTAAGATGTTTGGTATTCAAAAACATAGTGATGTTGAGGTCAAGTACCTATGTTATAGAGTAATAGTATCATTAGGCTTTTCTTCTGAAGGGTTAAGAATATAAGTTTACAAACCAAAAATTAGAGAAACAGAAGAGCTACAAGGACAGGCAATATTTTGGCCCTAGCCTTTTAAGCTCAGTGAGGACTGAGGACAGAAGAGAACCTGCGCTATAACATCCTATAACTCAGTGGTTTTCCTAGATTTTCTGTTCAAGGAAATTATGGGGCTACAGAGGAAAGGCATTGAAGATGTATAGTGTGCCTAAGCAGTGTCACCTAGAGAGAAAACATTCTCTCAGGCTTTCACGGAGAGCAACCTGGTCCAGCATGGCCATGATTCATCCAGATGGCTGACACTGACAACAGTTCTACAAAGCACTGTACATAGTTTCAAAGTTAATCTTGAGGGAATTTGACTGACCTTGGCACATACAAAAGTTACATGTTTTATTATATAGGTCTTGCTTGGACTTAACCACCCAGCAGAAAAGTTTAACCCTGAGGCATAATCATACTAAAGCTAGATTAGTATCCTGAGCTGTAAAAGACTTAAATCATCAGCTTCCAACATTACCAGCTTTGCTCATAACCCACTACAATTACAGAATATTGGACTATGCATACAACTACTTTCTCTTAGTTCAATGAAAAGAAATTTTTTTGTACCAATAACGATTAGAAAACGTATCATGTCTACAGCCCATGCTCTGTATAACTACTATGAGGACAACAATATGCATTATACCAATTATTGGGAATGTACTAATAATGTGTTTTGAAACTGTCACATTTTTATTTCTTATTAAAAGTAATAAAAGATAAAAAAATAAAGCTGGCTCGCAGATGAGTCACATACACAAGAAAGAATGAATTTACTATTTGTATTCAAGAATATCAATATATTAAATAAACTTATTTACTTTTTAAAAAATTTAGTTCTAAAAATATTCAAACTGTAAGGTGCCTATGCAAAACTATTTTACAACACTATACTATTAAAAGCTAAAAATAAATTAGTGATTGCAGAACCACCAAATCTCTCACAGTGTTCTTGTGGACATGTAAACTATCACTACTATTTTGGAAAATTTTTTGACAGTTTCTACCAAAATACAACTTACCTGAAAACTCCAACTTGTCCCTAGAAGTAATGCATATAAATCTACCAAACAATATATTAAAATGTTTAAAATTGTTATTTGTCATAGTTCCGTAAGCAGAAAACAATTCACATGTTCAGCAGCCATAGAACATATAAATAATTTGTCATATAATGAGAAAATTATGCATTAATATTTAGACGTAAAAGAGTGAGTGGCTGCTATACACAACAAAATGGTAAATCTTATAAACACAATATCAAACAAAAAAAGATAGAAGGTCCTGTCAAATAGCTCAGCGGATTAAAGCACCTGGAGGAGGCTCAGGGCCATGCTGACCCTGTCCCCAGGGAGCACTGAGAAGGCAGTTGAGACTGGGTGTGGTGGCATGCACCTATAATCCCAGCTCTTGGGAAGCTGTAAACAAGCAGATCACTATGAGTCTGCTCTAGCAGTGAGAGCCTGAACACCCTGTAGATCTTTCCCTAAAATATAAAAAAAAGGAGGAGAAGAGGAGGATCAGAAAAAGAAAGAGGAACAGGAGAGAGGAGGATGAGGAGGAGGAGGAGAAGGAGAAGGAGAAGAAGAAGAAGAAGAAGAAGAAGAAGAAGAAGAAGAAGAAGAAGAAGAAGAAGAAGAGGAAGAAGAAGAAGAAGAAGAAGAGGAAGAAGAAGAAGAAGAAGAAGAAGAAGAAGAAGAAGAAGAAGAAGAAGAAGAAGAAGAAGAAGAAGAAGAAAAAATACAAATGTAGTACCATGGTTATATTATGTTTCAAAAATAGGTACAAGTCACAAAAATAGTTACTTTTCAGGACACTGAAAATACTTAGTATTCTTGCCTTGTATGCTAGTTACACATTATGTTCTCTTTAAAAAATCTTGATGTATTGTATACTTAACAATTTATGAATTTTTCTGATATGATTCAATAAAATGTTTAAATATTAGAATATTTACATAGGACATGTAAATATCACAAAAAATTTAAATAATATTAAAATATTTAGAAAATAAGTTTAGAAAAAAATCAGTATATAGAGTTTCATATCTATTAAGAAAAATATTTTCTTAAAATAACTCACACAAATATTCAATATCATAGAGGTATTTAAATACTACAAGTGATCTCACTGATGGAAGGAAATATACAAGAGGGCTCCTTGTCATGAGGAAAGAAAGAAAGAAAAAATATAAGGTGAAAAAAAGAAAAAATATAAATATCAGAAAGTGACCTATAAATTCTCTTTACTTGGAAGTGACTTGACTGTATACCTTGAAACCCAAGAGAAACATCTAGAAAATAATTTAAAAAAATAAAAGCTCTCTTAGAGATCTCTAGAGGAATAGAATGAATATAAAATATATAATTATACAAGGGTTTAATTAAATAGGCTTACAGGGTAAGAAGCAGAAGAGTCCCAGTGGTCATCTGCAGAATGAAAAATGGAAGAATCCAAGATGACTGACCATCTGTATACTGGAGAGCTGGAGAACCCAGTAGTGGTCTAAGGTTGAAGTCATGGAAGTTCAGCATAGAGTCAGCAATACAAGTCTGCACTGGAAGGCTGAAGAGCCTGTATGGACAGCTGAAGAAACTACAGACCAACATCCAAAGGCAATGCCAAAGACTAGAGCTCTTCAGAAGGAATGGAGAAGACTTCCTTCTTTCCCTTTTTATTTCACCAAGGCTAGAAGCCTATTGGTTGCTGCTGCCCATATCCAGGGTTGGTATTTTCCACTCATCTTGAGGTCTAGATGTCAGTCATCCACAGATCCATCAAGAAGTTTAGTGACCTGTTAGTTCTTAAATCAAGTTGACACATCACAATTGATTCACAAAATCTTAGTTAAGTGACTAACAAATAACATTAATAAATTACTGGTTTTTTAATAAACAAGGTTTAGTGTATTATAAATAGGGAGAAATCTTAAGACAACTAACTAGTTTTATTATTTTGAAGGGTTGGCAAGGGGGAAAATTTGAGGGGGAGACAGATTGCTAACTTTTCATGCAAAATAAATTGGCAATATATATGAGGCTTGAATAGATGAAAGTATATCAAATTGGCAGAAAACATGAGTGAATCCTTTCACAGTCTTAGCACTCACCTCATATAAGGTATTACTGTAAGTGCCTTAAACAAAATAACCAACTCCTTACAATTAGAATTACCATGACCTATATTTGAGGCCAAAATGGCTTAAATGTCTTAACTAAGGAGAAATGATCTGGCTCTCCACAGTGTGTGCTCTGACATGCTACTTTGCTTCTATGATGAATTAGTACATGTCATTCCTCATCCACATCTTATGTATGTGTACAAATGTGTTTAAGCCTCTGGGTTTCTGTTGTTATTATTATTGTTTATTTTCAGTCTTTCTTGTGATAGGGTCTTGCTATGCAGTTCAGGCTGGCCTGGAGCTCACTTTGTAGAGCAGGCCAGCCTCAGACTCCAGCCTCAGTCTCCTATTATAACTGTTATGGCTGGGGTTATGGGTGTGTGTGACTATGGCCAACTGAACTTCTGGTTTTCAGGATAGCATCAAATTAAAAATAAACTAAGCTGATAATAAAATAGTCATAACATATATTATAGTCATGGTATTATAATATTTTTAATACAAAAAAGAACTTACATTTAATTACTCACATTTGAACTATTAGAAATAAAAGAAAGAAAAAGACGTGAACAACCAGATATCTTGGGGAAAAAAAATACCAATAAAGTTTTTGCAATGTAATTCCATTTTTTTTTTAATGGCCGGATCAGCCTGCCCTGAGGGCAGGGGTGGTGCAGCATGTAGTGCCGGGGATCGAACTGCGGTCCCTGAAGCTGCCCAAGCTTTCCTAAACAGGTGCTTTAGACCACTGAGCCATCCTGCCAGGCCCAATGTAATTCGATTTTTAAAATGCAAGTAAAAAATAACTTTTATGTGCCATGCTGTCAGATCTTGAAATATTTAATAGTACTTAATGTTTTGACCACTTTGAGTAAAAAACCCCACAAAGAACCTTATGTTTGAAAGTATAAACTGGGTAGGCTTTCGATGATAATTTGGCAGTAACCATCAAACATTCAGCATACATCATTGGATACATTAATCTACTTCTGAGTATCTGTGTAAGCACAAGAATACTCACAGAATCAGTGTTGGCAACAGTGCTGCTGACTAAACCAACTGTACCTTTAAGGGCACTATAAATCCCAGGATTTCTTTTAATAGAAAAATTTTCTTGAGGAAACGAAATGCATTGAGTTACATTCTTATGCAAAGTCTACCTCAACATGAAATAGAATTTTGAGTGGTGCTAGTACAACAACTAAAAATTGGAAATATTCAAAAAGTCCACCAATGAGTATTTACTCAGTAAAGAGACTCAAAATCAATTCTTAAGTGTTTATTTATTTGTTTGTTTGTTTTTGGCGGGACCCGGGTTCTAACTCACGACCTTGCACCTTCCAGGCAGGCCCTTGCACCACAGAGCTATCTCCTTAGCCCCTCTTATGTGTTGATTTAAAATGACAAAATCTACATATACTGATAAAAATATATCTGTGATATGACCTGCACTTAAGGCAGGCTGACTGAGTCAAAAAAAAAAAAAAAAAGAAACCTAAAAGAAAAATCTTACCTGACCTGCAGTTAAGGCAGCCTGAGTGAGCTAAAAACAAACAAAAAAAGAGAAAGAAAAAAAACCAAACAAACAAAACAACTCCTTCCCCCCATTCCCAAAAAAGAAAAAAATATCTGTGATATAATGGAAAATTATTACAGTGCAGTTACAAATGTAGTAATAACTACAAGGTAAAAGCACAAGGCTATATATATGTTGAATGTTGTATACAAAAGATAGTGCTTATTGTGGTTATGGGTGAAGTTTGAGAATATTGTGTTAAGTGAAACAAGATAAACCAGATACAAAACACAAAAGCACATTGTTCTTACTTGAGTGTGGCACTTGAATGATGTCTAGAGACTTGGGGGTTACAGGAAGTGGAAAATGGTGGTCAAAGACACAAATATAAAATTAAATATCATGAGTGAGTTCCAGAAACCAACTGAAACCAAAGTAAAGAATACTGTATTGTATGCTTCCACATAGTCAGGAGATAATTTTTTTTAAATGTTTTCCCACAAAGAAATGATGTTGGAGGTAATGCATATGCTAACTACCCAGATCTGATCCTTCCACAATTTTCCACAATGTGTGAATATATAGAAACATCACTTTGTGCCTCTTGAATTTTGTGTAACTATTATATAGCAATAAAAACTAAATGAGGGGCCCGGCAGGATGGCTCAGTGGTCTAAAGTGCCTGCTTAGGAAAGCTTAGGTGGCTACAGGGACCGCGGTTCGATCCCCGGCACCACATGCTGCACCAGCCCTGCCCTCAGGGCAGGCTGAGCCAGCCATAAAAAAATAAAATAAAATAAATAAATAAATAAATAAATAAATAAATAAATAAATAAATAAACAAAAATAAAAAAAAAAACTAAATGAAAGTATAGAACATGAATGCTGATGACATCAAATTTTTGCAGGACAAATTTTCAAAAAATGATTTAGGAATGAAATTTTTTGGTGGGAAGAAGGGTCTACAGGGTGTTTAGGAGCTCACTACTAGATCGGACTCGTAGCGATATACCTGTTTACAGCCTCCCAAGAGCTGGGATTACAGGCATGTGCTACCATGCTCAGTCTCAATTGCCGGCTCAGTGTACCTCAGCATGGCACGCCCAGGGATTGAACGTTGGACCCTCCACTGAGCTATTTGACCAGCCCTAAATTTGTTTTTGAATACATACAAACATAATTTTTATGGGGGGGTCATTTGTGTAAAGATGTAAGAACATACTAGCTTGAGAGCTTTTACAAAACTGGAAATCTTTGTATTTCACCCTAAGGGGAAAAGAATAGCTCACTGTAGTCAGTGCATATATCTTCCTAAGTAAAATGTGTCCACCTGAGGGGCAGCCAAATAGCTCAGTGGATTAAAATGCCAAGTGCAGGGGTCAGGAGTTCAATGCGCGGGCCCTCCATGCCTGTCCCATCCCTGGGGTGCACTGAGACACAATTGAGACTGGGCGTGGTGGTGCGTGCTGTAACCCCAGTTCTTGGGAGGCTGTAAACAGGCAGATCACCAAGAGTCCCATTTTGTGGTGAGACCCTGAATACCCTGTGGATCCTTACAATAAATAAATACATAAGTAAATAAGTAAGTAAATAAATAAATAAAAATTTAGTCTATCTCTAAGATGAGTCTCCTAGGAAGGAGATGGTGACATTGGGATTCTGTTTCTTTGACATGAAAATCAACCATCTAATTATGACCACAGCTGGACCATGGAACTCAAAAGGGCCTCAAAATTATAGGCCATAGCATGTATAGGATAAAATGAAGGGACCTCAAATGGTTTTATGAAAACAATTTATACTCTCCAAAAGTATTCCTCTTTGAGGGTGATGTAGCACACACTATTGTAACCATCTGTGCAGCTCCCCAGTTTGCAAAACACTTTTACATCTGTTATCCTAGAAATCTTAGCGTCGGATCTTCGGGGTAGGTAATTTTCATAGATCTAATTTTATCGATAGGAACACTGTGCCTAGAAGGCTTATGCTCATTCCCCAGAGTGACTAAGGAATAAAGCAATCAAGCCAACCCAGAACCTTGCCAGTGCCCCAGATGGCTGACCTACGTCACTCCTCACAGAAGAGTCTTGTCACTGCACTCTTTCCTTCTGTGTTTATTTGCATGACATCATGCCACGGAGCTGGATACATTTAAAAGCAGACCAGGGCTTCTGACTTGCTCGTCAGACACAGCTACTTGGAGGAGACAGACAATACAGACAGAAAACAACTCTTACTTATCCAAATGAAGGAAGCTGCCGCTCATCCTGGGTTTCGTTAGCACGTTGGTTCTTTCCAGCATTTACTCCACTTTATACTTTTCCCCAGGACTTTCAGTGATGAAAATAATTTCATTTTCCTTGAGGTTCTTTCTCCTACACATACTGATATCCATCATTTCCCTGCAATTCTTTTTATGCATCTCTCCACCTTTAATGCTCTCTGTCGAGCTATTAATGCCTCGTATTCCATTTATATTTCTACTTTTTTATGCATGAACCCTATATAAAGGAATTATAAGCATATGATAGCATCTTCCATTTACTGAGCAGCTATTTTCTGCCAAGCACTGTGGTGTATTGATGTAGTGTGCATTATCTCTGTTGCTGAGTGTGAATCTTACAGAGCTGAGTGGCAGAGGTGGAACTCAAGTGTAGACCTGTCTGGTTTGAAGCCTGTGATTTCTATCTAGTAAAGATCACATCAGTAAGAATGCTTATTGTATTACATATTGAAAGAAGGAATCTAGTAAAAATGCTTATGTTTTAGCTATACATTTTAATAGATCAGTTTATTTTATTTGGGTTTTAAAAAACAATGTGGTGGTCTGAAGCGATGAAATTCAAATCTAATACAAATGCAGCGCTCCCACAACACATTCCTGTCTAGCTGAGGGAGGACCACTGTGTATAGCCCCCCCGCTTCTGCTCAGGCCCCCACTTTTGCTCTGCTGCCTTCTCCACCGGACAACTTTCAAAGGAAAGCAAAATGCATGTGATCATTGAGGTCTAGAAATTAACTTTTATTTTGAATCTGTCAAGATATCCTGGCAGTTATTCATTTTATTAAAATGATTGCAATACAGTAAAATAAAGAAGAGGTAATTCTATTTTTCTACAATATAAATTATGAGTTAGATTCTCAGCTGCTGGCTCAGCATTGTTCAAGATTCTTTTAAGGAACTGGGGAGACTTTTAATTTCCAGAAGATGTTAAAGCAGCAAAAGAAAAAAAAATAAATTAAAAGTCATTGCAAATTGGAGACACTGCCAAGGATGTGCTAATTACAAAATCCTCTCCCTGTATTTTCAGGACAGACTGCAAGCTTTGGTGCTTTAAAAAAGTTCTCTGAATAGCTATCCTGTGATGGCTTGTCGTTAAACTTTATACATAGGACAAGTTTGCTGGTTTTCTTTTAAATGACAAAAATCAATCATGACTAATTCACATAAAATATAACCAGCATTCATTCATCTAAGTGAAATATGTTAAAACAGAAACATTTGTATTAAAATATTTAATACCATAATAACTTACAATAGTATGAAAAAAGAGTGAAGTATTTGTCCTAGTTTTCACTGGCATGCTCACATTTTGACAAAAATGATTCTAAAGTTTTCCTCTTGGATCTCTAACTACTTAAAGTTGTAAACCAAAAGAACTCATACCTCCTCTGATCATACAGTCATAACTTACATATCTGGCTTTGCACATATTACTGCAAAATGCAAATTAGAAAACAAAGTAGAAATATGCACAAAATATTTTTATATCAAATTATCTTCATTACACTAAATAAACCCAATCCCCAAATGCTATGTTACATGAAAAAGTCCTACAATTTATATCAAGATTGATATAGTCCGTATTTCAAACAGAGCAACCTTTGGTTTTAAAAGCATTTTGCAAAATAAAAATGTCACCACTTGATTCTGATTTTTGCTTATTCACACTCACAGAAAATGTTTTCCAGTTTGAAAAGAAATTTACATAGCAGATTACATATCCAGAAAAAGAATCCCACCATAAAAAAGTTCAATCCTTCTCCACTTCTCGGATGAACACATACTCTGTTATAGTTGGCATTTCCACTGTTTAAAATTTCAAGTCTTCCCAAAATGATAAGGAATTACTGTTTGATTGAAAAAGATGCTATTCTCTCTTGATATTGATTGTCCCCACTCAATGATAGTCTAATTTAGACACAAAATGTTCTTTCTCTTAATGCATGCTTTCATTTATTTTTACTTATCTATCTCACTTGGCCAAATCTAAAGACTGCTCAATGTTTTGTTTTCCATATGTTTTAAATTTAAAAGTCAATTTTATTTGTGTATAAGTGTATTCACAGAGATACATTTCCTTCATTGTCTTGTTCTTATTGCAATACAAGTTGTCCATCAGCAATTGTAATTTTGAAATGAGCCAAATAAAAAGCCTTTTTAGTCATTCCATATGAAAAAGTTTCTATCACAAAAAAAGCACTGAACTCTAATACAAACAGGATTATGTTTTAAAACTAAACTATAGGTTTAGTGCCTTCAGGCAAATTTTCAGATATTTATATAATGAAGTATTTTTGAAACATCAACAGAACTTCAGGAAAAGAAAATTCAATCTAAAGGGCAATGTGGTGTTTCCAGCAGTGCTTGAAAAAAAAGTTTTTCTGATTATTATGTATCCTTTGTGATTTCCAATTAGTTTGTAGGAATCACTACTGAAGCACATGCATTTTGTGGATCGCTGTGCCTTTCATTTTGGAAGATAGTAACATTAGATATGCAGGCAAAGTATGTGCATAAAATTCGCTCAGTCACTCTGAAAAGTACATTGAACAATTTTCAATGAGGCTTTTTCTTTCTTTCTTTTTTCTTTTCTTAAGGAACATCTCATCTGGGCTAAGTAGAATCCAAGTTTTAACATGGGAATTACTCAGTATATTTCAAGGGTTTTCAACAGCTCTTGTTTCAGCCCTGAAATGGTTAGATCTGACCGGTGACGCACACAGACTTACAAGCATATGAACTGGCGTTTTGAGGCGTAGCTGTCGCGCTAGGCCCACGTTGGCGCTGGTTTTGAGGAAGCAAGGCACTTATTGAATGGGAATGCAGAGGTTTTATGCATAGTTTGAGCAACATAAAATAAGTTAATATTTTTGATTAAAATGAGTGTTTTTTATAATTTATATGTCTTTTGTAGAAGCAGCTAACTGTTCTATTTACGATAATTAAAAATAAGAGGAGGCTTGAGCAGGAGCCATCTGCACTCCCTGAGGAATGCCGTGGAACACTGGTGGAAAAGCATCCTGCAGGCGTCGTCTTAAAAGGGCCGAGCCAGGGGCACTTTCACTGTCTTTACTTCCGCTATGTGGGAAGACTTCTGGATGATGCAGCTGGTCGTTCCCTGCAGCTTGTCCTTTCCCTGTGCAAGGTTTGTTAAGGCCATGGCCGCATTGATCTCCTTCCAGTAAGTGTCATCTTTGCTGGGTCCCTTTCTGTGAGCTGCACTGAATTGAAGCAAAACAGAAAGAATGTGATCAAACTGCCTGTAGGTTGCACCGGAAGTGGCACCTCAGCAACACTGCACTGGGGCAAATGAAAACGCTTTGCTCACCTGTCACCCTTACTGGATCCATTCTCCAGAGCGTCTGGAATGAGAAGCAAAAATTCAATTAGTCCTTCCTTCCTTCCTTCCTTCCTTCCTTCCTTCCTTCCTTCCTTCCTTCCTTCCTTCCTTTCTTCTTTCTTTCTTTCTTTCTTTCTTTCTTTCTTTCTTTCTTTCTTTCTTTCTTTCTTTCTTTCTTTCTCTTTCTTAATCTTTAGTTATATCATTTATTAACCAGAATGAAATAAACTGTGGTGGAAATTTAACTACTTTCTTTCAAAGATATAGTCAGTCTTTTATATTAGGATGCAAAAGAAAAATTCACAAATGTGATTTTCTTTTAGATTCCACATGCACAAGAAATCACATTTGACTTTCTGAGTCCACTTTGTCTGGTTTATCCCACCAGTGTCATCTGTTTCCTTGAAAAATGAATGATTTTTCATTCTTAATGACTGTAATATTCCTCTCTCTCTCTCTCTCTCTCTCTCTCTCTCTCTGTGTGTGTGTGTGTGTGTGTGTGTGTGTGTTTGAGGATTAAATGCAGGGCCTTGTGCTGATTATATCCCAATTCTTTTTTTTTTTTTCTTTCTATTTCTAGCTTTGAAACAGGTCTCACTAAGTCACTAAGTTGTCTAGGTTGGGCTAGAACTTAGGATCATCCAGCCCCAGCTTCTCACAGTACTGGGATTACAGTAGTATGTTTCCACAGCAAGTTTCTACTACGTCTTTTCTGTGATCAAGATATGTTAGATGCATACACAAATATGACAAAATAAAACCATCTATTCTATGTAACCAATATGCATTAAACTAGGTATTTAAAATGCATTAAATTCCATTAATCATATATGTATATTAATATTTAATATGCAACAGAATTTAACATGCATTAAAATAAAGTGAGAGCAGGTAATAAAGATACATAAATATCTGAGGTTATGTTCCTGTTTGAAAAGATAGACCTTTGCACCGAGAGGCCAAGGGTGGGGAAAAGGTGGGTCCATACCATTTATGAGAGCCAAATCTTGAAAACAATGAAAATGCCCATTACCTGAAGAATGGTTGAAAAAATGTGGTGTTTCTATAAAATAGAATATTACTCAGCTATAAAGAATGAACATATACTTATAAGTGAAATAAACCAGACCCACATGTGTAAATATTATATAGTCTCCCAGTGTAAGAACTCAAAGGAAATAAAAATGGAAAAGCAGAACACAGCTAAGAGGAAATCAAGAACTTAAGGATTAAACAATGAAGAGACAGCAAGCAGAAAAGTTAGGAAAAATGGGAGGGGCATAATCATGTACTTGTATACACAGAATGACTATACAATGGTCCTAAGAATGTCCAACAGGGTTTTGAAACTAGCAGTGAATTGGTAGAATCATTCTCACCTTGACTAACTATATATGCTAATATGTGAGAAATAAGCAACTACACTGAAGGTCGCATTGTACAATACTAAAACCATGCTTGGAATGTCTGCTAATCTGGTGTTTTAGAGGTGTGCTGCTTCTAATGTTATATCACTTATTGCTGTATTCTCTCTCAAGTAAATGTCTTTTCTTTTTAAGGGTAATAAAAGAGAACAAGAGACAAGGAAAAAAAATGCCATAGGATTGACCTGCTACAATTTTTATATGCTTAGATTGCTAAATTTCTATGTAAAAAACTGTAACAGTTTTTTTAATCACATCTATAGGGATTTATTAGAATAACAATAATTGATGAAAAATACCAGTTCCATATTAAGTCTAAGGCATTTAATATTTACAAAAACAGTGATGATAAGCTCAAGTACCTATGTAATAGAAAAAAATGGAATCACTAAGCTTCTATTCTGGAGGGTTAAGAACCTAAGTTTGTAGGGCTGGGGAGATAGCTTCATGGTACAAATGCCTGCCTGGCAAGTGCAAGGTCGTGAGTTTGAACCCTAGTCCCGCAAAAAAACAAAAAAAAACAAAAAAACAAAAAAAAACCCTAAGTTTTCAGACCAAAAATTAGAGAAAAAGAAGGGCTACAAGGATAACCAATATTTTGGCCCTAGCCCTTCAAGGTCAGTGAGGATTCAGGACCTAAGAGAACCTTACTGGAACATCCTATAACTCAGTGGTGTCCTAAATTTTCTGTTCAAGGAGATTTTGGGGTTGTCATAGTTACTTTTTTCTCATTGCTGGGGCAAATACCTGACATTCAAAATGAAGGAAGGAAAGGTTTATTTAGCTCACAGTTACTGGAGGTTTCAGTCCATATTCTGCCGGCTCCAAGGCTGAGTGGCACATGGCAGAGAGCAGCAGTTCATGGTGGTGGAACAGCAACAATATGGTGACAGAGGCAACTGACCAGCCAGGAGAGCAGAGAGCAATAATGCCAGTCTGTCTCTCTGTTTCTCTTTAAATTACATCAGGCTCTCTGCCTTAGTCTATCTGCCTCAGGCCACACCTATAATTCCCAGCAGTACTTAGACCATAATCTCATCAGTATTAATCCCAGTGGATCATAGATCAAGTCTCAAACTCTAGCAGTCTCCACCGCATGATTGCATTAGGCTTTGGGGAGAAAACTAGACATTAACCATAACAGGGACCACAGAGGAAAGGGATAGACAATGTATAGAGTGTCTAAGGAGAGTCATCTAGAGAGAAAACATTCTCTCTGGCTTTCTCAGAGAGCAAACTGGTCAAACAATGACCATGACTCATCCAGACAGATGACACTGACAAAAGTTCCATAAAATGCTGTGCATGGCTTCAGAGTAAATACTGAGAGGATTTGATTGACCTTGTCAGATACAAGAGTTACTTTTTTGTTATGTAGGCCTTGTTTCAACTTGGTCTTAACCATCTAGCAGAAACGTTTAATCATAAGGTATAAAAAGTAAAACCAGATAAGTATGCTGAGCTGTACAAGGCTCAAGTCAGCAGCTTTTGACATTGCCAGTTCTGCTGAGAACCCACTACTATCATGTACTATTGGACTATACATACAACTACTTTCTCTTAGTTCAATGAGAAGAAATATTTGTACTAATAGTGCTTAGGAAAGTTATCATGTCTGCATCTTGTACTCTGAGCAATTGCTATGGAGGCAACAATATGCATTGTATTAATTACTGTAGCTGTCCTACTAACGTGCTTTGAAACTGTCTCATTTATTATTAAAATTAATAAAATAAGTTATTTAAAATGTATTGAATATCCATTAATTTTATATGCATCAGATTAATATTTAACATACAATATAATTTAATATGCATTAAAAAGAGTGAGAGCAGGTAATAAAGATACATAAATATCTGAGGTTATGTTACTGTTTTAAAAGATAGACCTTTGCACTGGAAGGCCAAGGGTAGGGAAAAGGTGGGTCCACACCTGGAGCCAAGCACTGATCATGCTGTACTACTGTTCATGGGCCACATGGTGATACACAAGTCACAACTCAAGATTCTTCAACTAGAGAATGAAGAGGCTGCTACAGGACATGGACAGTGCCTTGGGCTCCGTAATCTGTGATTTCATGGGAATCAAACCACAGGAAAAAATGGGTGAGTTGTTCTGGCCAATAGGAGAAGCCAAACTCAATTCCTGGGCTCTGGGATCCAGAGCCTCACCAGATACATGTAAGGGTGCGATCTTATACCTGTGCATCCTCACTTCTCCTGTTATCTATCCCTCAGGATACTAGTGTTGCCAGCACCACACAAGCAAGAAGAAAGATGAAAATGGGTTCTGCGTCTTCAGTTTCTCTGGGTATAGGTCTTTGATTAAAGAAATCATCCATAGGGAACAAAATATTGATATCCTAGAGAGAAGTATGTGTAAGGGGCTCCCTGCAAGCTCAGGGGCGAGAAGGAAGACATGGCATGCACACAGTGAGAGGCTGAGTCCAGGGGGTGCTTAAGCCATCATCACCATTGTCATCTATGCCACCAGCCAGTGGGGCACCGGGGTGCAGGAAAGAAGCAAGCACAGTGCGGTCTTAGCTCCAGGCCTCTTCTTCTGTGCACTCTGCCCTCCCCTTTTCTTTTTCTCTTCCTCAATATTTTTGAGGTCGTTTGTTTCATGCAAGTTTCACTGGGCCATTCAGTGTCATGTCGACTTCTGAGCCAAAAGGGAGTCAAAGACTGGCAGAGGCCTGCTGAGTCACAAGCACCAACACAACCACAGCACAGTCCAACCAGGGCTGTAATGCCCAGCGCACGCCTGGCCTGAGCATCACGTGGGTGGTTAGACCAGGTTTCTGAGCTCAATGTCCTTTGCGGAAAAAAATCAGGCAAGCCTGACAGAAGAGCTCGAGACAGAAGTGGGCCACTGTGAGCACTTCTCATAGACTATGGTCACCTGGGGACCAAGGGAAGTAGAGAAACAACAACAATAAAAAACAAACCAACCCCCCCCAAAAAAACCAAAAACAAACAAACAAAAAAAACCCCCCAAGGAAACAACAAACTAAAAGCACAGCTGCTGTTGTGAAGAACAAATGAAATCACATGTGTTTTGCCTAGGAAAGGAGCAGCACAAGTGAGTTCTTCCAGTCTCCTCTCACAGGGTACCCAGGCAGCATCTATAAGGTCCTGCAAATCCTTTAGGGGAAGCAGCGAGGTCTGTGAGCGTCTGGATGGTCGCTTTTGGCAGGCCTGTCAGCTTCTGGGTCATCTGGCCTTCCTTTGGGGATTATAAGATTACCCATCTATGTACGTGGAGGAAGGCAGCCCTCTGGTAATTCTGATTTATAGATCTCTCACCATGTGCAAGGCACTGTTCTCCAAGTTTTGTGTTTCAACTTATTTGGTGTTAGTGACACAGGCAGCACATTTCTGTGGTGACTGTGAAGACATCCCTTGTTCAGTCTAGAAATATTTTCTCAGTAATGGCAGGGACAAGGCAATCTTAGAACAAACAACAAACCATGACCTCTTTTCAGGAGCAAGAAAGCCAGTATGAATTTAGGGCTTTGCTCAGTTTTACCCAAAAGTTGCAACTATTATATTGCCAAAGTGAAACAATAGATTATGAGGACATTTATTCAATGAAAGGATCTGAAAAAAGAAGTAAAAGGTTCACCAAGGCTTACTTAATATTAAACTCACTAAACCTAATTTAGACCTAACTAACTACCTGAATTTACTAAAGAAGAGGGAGATTGATTTCCCTCCTGCCCCATTAACCTGAGGACAGTTGCCATGCAGAAGGAAGCTGTGCCTACAAATCCACAGGAGCACACAGCACACAGAAATGACATCAGGGCTTGGAGCCTGCAGGGGCAGTCCCCTGCTCGGGCCCATGCCACACTTTTGTTTCAGATGGGAACCAATGCTGGGGTGCAGCTGACCCTCCCGTGCTTGACTTCTTCAACTGGTACCACTGAGAAACAAGTTCACATGGCCAAGTGTAAAATTATAAAATTCTGCTTATTTGGGGGCTGTATGTGTTTTACACTATGGTACGCATGAGAATACCTTTGAGTTCTATAAAAAGTCCAGACCCTCCTCCCCATTTGAGCACCCTTAGTTTCACAAATTCTAACCTGTATTTGAAAGGCTGATTTCTATATTTCGGCTTAAGGCAGGTGGGTATATTCAATGGCATTAGTTGCATGCATTAGTTTCATCTCCAAGAACAGAAAAAAAATCATCATCAAACGTAATGAAGAGAAGTATCTTTTGCTGCTATCAATAGCCAGTGCTGGAAGTGTGAGTCAGAAAGCCCAGGCTGAAGTTATTTCATACCAACAAGAGAAAGCTGGCTATCATCAACCTTGTCATGCTCTGTGTCTAAGACATTTTGGGTTCAAAAAAATATATTGTCACTATTGTTGGTTGGCTGGCTAGTGTCACTAGGATATTCTGCAGCATGAGTCCAAAGGACAGCAGGCAGCCCCTTTACTTCTGAAAAGGTTTTCTTTTCTTTCTTTCTTCCTTCCTTCCTTCCTTCCTTCCTTTCTCTTTCTTTCTTTCTTTCTTTCTTTCTTTCTTTCTTTCTTTCTTTCTTTCTTTCTTTCTTTCTTTCTTTCTTTCTTGTAGGAAAGGAAGAACTCTAAAGACCTGGTGAGTTGGAGAAAATTTTATTTTTTCTATTCTTAATGCGAAGAATCTGGAGAGATGTCCTCGTTATTTTAAAGGACTGATGTCATGTGAAGGGAACTCAGAACATTCACAGTGCAATCATTATATGAAATGGTAGTATTAAATGTTGTAATGCCTTTTTCTTATGCTCTTTTCCTTTGAAGTAGGAACTTACTGGCTCCTTTTGCAGTTCAACTATTTTGTGTCCTTTCGGCCCACAGCCAGTGCGTAAGGAGCAGCGGGTCTGTTGTCCCCATCACCACTCTTCATGGCGCTCAGGACACTTTTGCCCACTCATGACAGGTGGTCTCCAGACTCCCCTCCAGAAGTGGCACCCAGGAGCTCTAGAGACAATTTGGCAGGAGAAAGAAGGGTACCAATGCTGCTAAAGCTCGGAGGGCATACGTGGGTCTGAGCTCGCTCCATCCATAGGCTGCCCTGTGGACTTCCTTGGGACCCACGGACTCGGGGCTGAACTGCCCACGTTCGGCCCCGCTGTATCTCTTACTCTGTGAGTAGCCTGGCTCGGCCACCCCAAAGTCTGAGCTCAAATGCCTTTTTAGATTCTGACATTCCAAAAACTCAGCTATGCTGTCAATTACCATAAAAGCAACTGGTTGGCAGGAGCAACTTCTGAACCAGCCAAAGAACGTGTTTTAAGGCCAAAGGAACGAAAAGAAAAGAAAGGAAAAAAAAAGACGTACACTGGAAAATCTTGAATGCTGTAAAACCCAAACCATGTTGAAACTTAAAGTGGGGCGATCCTTAGTTTGGACATGTGTTTCCTTATAAAGTTAAGTAAAAAACAATTTTACCAAAAAATGAAACCTCAGCTTTACAGCAACCCTAGATATAGGCACAGAGCTCTGTGGAAAAATGGCCTTTCTAACTTTGTTAAGGACCACTTAGAAGCATATTAATTCTGCTATATATTCCTGAAGTAACATTTGCAGCCATGAAAAGACAAAACTATAGCTAAATCTTTCTGAGAATTTTTTTTTTTTAGATTTAACAAGTAAGTCTTAAAGTTAGGAATGTTTTAAATTCACAAATTAATATACATACCATTTGTATATGTAAATAAAATTAAGTAAAAGAAAGCATATGAGCATTTTTTTTTAAGTCACATAATATATGTTTCTCTAAATGAAAGTGGGGAATTTAGAAAACAAGAGACTTTTGGGATCAGGCAAAGAAGTGAGAAATTATCCCCAAAGCAGCAATGTGGGCTTGTGGTGTGCGCAGGTGACTGCGTGTGTTGGGTGTGAAGAGGGAGTGGCGTTATGCATCTCCCCTATGCAAACTAGCTCAGAGAAATGAAGACCCTGTAGCGTCTGTCAGGGATCCAAAGCAGACCGAGAGGCTCTGCTTCCTGAGCACTGTTCTTCCAGGCACTGGTGCAGCTTGGGAACTCTTACTGGTGTCAGCAGGGGTGGACAGTCCTCAGAGGCACCGAGAACCCAGGGAGACCACCTTCAGGAGTTATCCACATACTTGGAAATGACTGAGGAAAAGCACAAGGCATCAGCTAGGAGGATGACGCAGACCCACGTGGGAGGTTCTGGAATTGCGACTGCTACAAATTTGCAGGATCTTAGCAGTTATACCAAGGGCTCCCTGGGCTCCCTGCTCCCATGGCAAAGGTCTGAATCTCGACTGCCCCGGCAAGGAGTTCTGGACAGGCTGAGCCATATGCCCAGAAGTTAGTTCCATTGTGCACTTCTTTGCTTTTTTAAAATAGCATTTGTTGTTTTCATCCAATGAGAAAGTAACACAAGCTCACTGGAGAAAAAGGATACCACAGAAAACAAAGCATAGCTGTATTAACATTTGAATCTATGTCATTCTAAGTAAATATTGCAAACATACTTTAAAAATGTGATCATTCCATATATATCTTATAACTTTTGGATTGGTTTGCTTGTTTTTGCAATACTAAGTATGAAAGCCAGGTCCTTCACGCTGAGCTATGTCCCCAGCTCTTGTTCCTTTCCTTTTTCTTTTACCTATACTTTTTGTTTCCTTTTTCTCTTCTTCCTTTCCCCTCTCCCTCCCCTCCCCTCCCCTGCCCTCTCCATCCCTCCCCTCCCTTTGCCCTTATTTCTCTTTCTTTTTCATTTTGAGACCCAGCCTCACTAAATCACTAGGTTTCTCAGGCTGGACTGGAACGGTGCTCCTCTCACTCATCACCCAGAGTCCTGGGATACAGGCACATAACATTATTCCCAGTTCATTTTCAAAAAGATGCTTCCACTTTTGGACTACCCTGCAATGAGATAATACTCTTGTCATCTGACTTTCCCATAATGTGGTAGCACACTTTGGCTGTGAACAGAAACAGCTTGAGAGAAATAAAAATCTATATCCCTCCAATATAAATGTGATTATTAAAAAACAAGACATTAAGTGAAGAGATTTTCTTTAAAACAATAATTGCTGGGGCCAGGGAGATAGCTCAGCAGCATAAGCACATGCCTGGCAAGTGCAAGGTTGTGAGTTTAATTCCTAGTATTGAAAAAAAAATCTGATCTTTTATTGGATGATTGTTCTCATGCCAAGCACTATTCACGGAACTCTGCAAACGCTATCTGGTTAAGTGCTCATAATACTCCTGTGAGACAGCACCGTCACCTTCACTTACAAATCACACTTTAACTTCTATATTCAGGAACTCACAAGGGACTCAGAGGAGACAGCTCTTTGTCAGCTGCAACTGAAGGACACATATTCTTCTGACAACGCTACTTGTAAAAATCGTGCTGAGTTCTAACACATCATGCACATAAAAGGGCTGGAGAATGAGGTTCTACGGAAAACATACTCAACATTTTTTTTTTTTTTTTTTTTTTTTTTTTTTACTTTTTGCTAGAATTTTAGACCAGAGAAATTTTTAAAGACTTTTTTTTCTCCTGATGATTTTTTTACATGATTAGTACAGGGTCTCGCTATGCAGGTCAGACTCATAGTCATCCTCCTGTCTTAGCCTCCACAGTGTTGGGATTACAGGAATGCGCTATCATGCCTGGTTTCAGTGGCCAGCCTGGTGGGGGGCCAGCATGGCATATGGTAGAGGGATCAAACTCAGGGCCCTGACCTTGCCAGGTGGGCTCTTAGACTGCCAAGCTATCTCCCCAGCTCTCTCCTGATGATTGAATCTGTAGTATCTGTCCCAAAGGCAGGTTAGGAATAAAAATGAGCTCTCTTGAGCACTCCCTTGCATTTTAAATAATGGCATTTTCAGAGATTGGTTACAGGCCTAATTATTCTCCTACAGTGCAGAATAAGTTATCACTAACTCTTAGAGAGTTGTCCTATCACTTTCAGAGGAAAATTCTTTTTTTTTTTTTTTTTTGTCTTTTTGAGACAGGGTCTCACTATGCAGTTGAGGCTGGACTTGAGCTCACTTTTGTAGCCCAAGCTGGTCTCGAACTTGCACCAATCCTCCTGCCTCAGCCTCCCGAGTGCTGGGATTACAGGCGTGCACCACCACGCCCGGCTTCAGAGGAAAATTCTGAGCTATCCAATATATCTATCTTTTGGATAGCTATATACAGCTATATAGTATCTTTTGGATAGAACTTTTGTCTGAGTAAAGATACATTGCTCTTTTTTCTTTTCTTTAACGTGTTTGATACAGGCTCTCACTACACAGACTGGACTTATAGTGATCCTCCTGTTTTCAGCCTCTCAAGCACTGGGATTACAGGTGTGTGCCACCATGCCTGGACTCAGTTGCCTGGGCTGGTGCAGCATGCAGGACCAGGAATCGAACCCTGCTCACTCACTTGCCAAAGCAGGTGCTTAGTCCACTGAGCTATCTTGCCAGTCCAAGGATACATCATTCTAAATAATATCTGCCATGGAAAAGCAAGGGAAAAAACCAAAATACAATATACTCAAAAAACTTTAAGACAGAGCCAGGCATGGTGGTGCACGCCTGTAATCCCAGGACTTGGGAAGCTGAGGCAGGAGGATCAGTGCAAGTTTGAGACCAGCCTGGGCCACAAAAGTGAGCCCAAGGCCAGCCTGAACTGCATAGCGAGACCCTGTCTCAAAGACAAACAAAACAAAACAGAACAACAACAACAAAAAAAACCTTTAAGACAGATCAGCTGATAAGTAAACTGCTCCTAGCAGTTTCACTGATTAAAAATGAGTTTTATTCACATGGCAAGGAGAAACTAAACCAAAGATGAGTGGCCTTCAGGACTACAGATTACAAAGTCAGTATCAGGAGCTTGGGTTTTGTCATCCTAGCAATGCGGATCTTCAGGATCTTTCTGAATAGTGCAAATTAAAGAATGAAACACCACCTTCATGGATGAAGCTATTTCCCCCACCCCCCTTTGCAATATCCAGGCTAAATGATTCATTCTGGGGTGTAAAGAACAAGTAGTTTCCAAAGTCATCTCTTCTACCTAGAGAACCAAAGCCCTGTAACATGCTGCACGACTCCTTATCTCTTGGGGGAGCCATAGCCTTGATGGCCTTGACTTACTACACGGAGATCTCAGGCTCAAAGCTGATGGCTCCCTATTAATTCCCTGTTGTCTTTGTTCTGGTAGAATGCACAGCTATTTGGGGCTGGTGGACTAAAAGTGCAGGAAGTGGGATGTGGAACTTAAAAGTAACTGCTTAGAATAAACAGCATACCACACAATGACAATATCTCCCCTCTCTTTCAGTCTTTACCACGACACATATTAAATGTTCCTGATGCTAAGTTATTCTGCATAGTCCTTTCTTTCTGGACTGCTCCTCTGCAAGCTCAAATCACCAGTCCCCCCCCCCTCCCCGCTTCTCTGAGTCTAAAGCTTTCAAGAGTCTGAGATTTCACTTTGAAGATGAGAATGCAGTCTGTGGGGAGAAAGGGTTGGTAGGTGACCAGACAGAGGGTCTGGACATGTTAAACATCCTCATTTCTATTCTTGGCACCTCATATTAGCTATTTGGGTGTCCCAGACAGAGTCAGGGGCAGGACCATACAGAACTCAAAGCAAAGACACTGAACCCAGCAGCCTGAGCTGAACTCTGCTGGCCCTTGGTGCTGTGCGAGCCCTGGCCAGCTGCTTGGCTTCTCTGTGCTTCTCCGTTCTCACCCACAAAGCTAAGACAACAGCGCTATATGCAGGGCATTAGCAGTGAGGACCACACACCGTACTTCAAATTTAATGTGAGCAGAGAGAGTGAGGACATACATCAAGGGCTTATTTTATTTTTCTCAATCTAGGAGATGAATTTGAATGAAGTCACCAGGAAAATTAGTACTGTTTAGAGATTTGAATGAGAACCCTATGCAGGGACAATATAATTTAACTCTGGTAATTGTCTATCAGCTCAGATGACTGGTTTAAGGGTGCAGAATCTGTCACCTCCAAAGACAAAGGGGCTTTTTGATATCCTCTGTGCCAAAGCCATACCACATGCCCAGAGAACACTGGCCTACATTAAAGGATACTGACTAACTTCCCGTGTCTGATGGGCTTTGTTTATTTTTCCCAAGGCAAAGACTGGAGATGTTACCCACATGCTCTGTCAGTGAAAGGTGGGCTCCAGCCACAGTCTCAGATGCTTCCCTGATTGTGCCATATTCCCACTGTGTTCTTGTGTGTTGTGAGGAGAATTCACTGTCTTAAGTTACTCCTCTCACACACAAGTAGGGCTGCTGTTTCCAAAATGTGATGTGCTTACCCTGATTTTAGCTGCAGCTTAATTTTGCCCTCATCCAAAACTTGACATTGAGCCTCTGTTCTTCAGCAACCAGATTGCTCCTTCTCGCATGATACACTTGGTGGCTGCCACACACACACACACACACATCCAAAAAGGGTGAACTGTTTAACAAATGTGCCATTGACTGGTGTTAGGCTACGAAGTACTACAGTGCTTCCTACACCAAAGAAGTCTTTAAAATGGAAGATGTGCATCTCTCACAATGCACAGATTAAAGATGGGAAGTCTGGCTCCATCCGTGCATTTTCAATTCCTCAGTATTCCTGAAAAGCCATCAAACAGCATTTTCCCCTCTGATACATGAACTGTAGTATATCTTTTTATTGGCTCACATTACTGTCATGCTTTTCAAATTCCTCAAATTATCATTTCCAGAAATGACGCTTCAGACTGGGAGATCCTCATGTTGAACCTGTCTGACTTCATTAACACCAGAAATGACACGCAAAAGGGATGACTTGCACAAGCTTCTTGTCTCTTTCAAAAGAATAGCAAGTGACAGTTGCTCTGCTCAAAGCTCAACTGCTGTCGCTATTACAAGAGAAAAAAAAATTTAGGCATAAGCTGAATGCTCTCACTGGTCTTTCCACATTTCAAATCCACTCCAGTGTTCTTAAAATATGTGAGCCTTAAAACTGTGGGTGGCATGTCAGAGTTCTATGAGACTTTTCTACCTTTGAGTTCTTCAGTCTCCTGCTTTTAATTCAGAGATGCAGTGTAACACTTAGGACTGAGGTGTATATTGAAATGGAAATTGGAAATACGTTTTCAAATGACATGAAGGACAAGAGACGTCAAACAGGAACTATGTATGAAGGTGAAGTTAAGTGCTGTGCCTGTGGGAAGGCAGCTAGCTATGGGGATCCATGTGAGGTGGCATCCAGTCTAGTGGCCCTTTGGCTAGGATAACACTAAAGCACTTCTCTCTCTCCTTAAGTTTAATCAGACTCAAAGGGATCTACCCTGCATTTTTCCCAGGGTTGTATATTCCACAGCAGACCAGGTAGACACAGAACCTCACTACTCAGAAATTATGCCAACCTCTGTGCTTCCAGGGCAGTACAGAGCAGAAAGGAGGAAGGAGGTTCTGGCTGAAGGAGGCCACACGCATGTGGCTGGGGTTGCACCTGCCACAGCAGTATTTGCTTGGGTTTCTTCCCATGCTTTTTCTTTTTATCCAGTTAGTACTGGGGCCTGAACATAGAGCTTCTCACAGTGAGCTCCCTCCTTAGCTCTTTTTTACTTCTTTTTTATTTTGAGACAAGTTCTTCAAAGTGGCTAACTTTCCCAGTCTGGGCTTGAACTTGTGATCCTCCTGCCTCAGCCCCTGGGATACCAGATGTGCACTACCATACCCACCTCTTATTTGTTAGCTAAATATACAATGATCACATGATACTCTTTTTTTTTTTTTCTTTTCTTTTTGATTTTGTGGCACCGGGGATGGAACTCTAAACCTTTTACTTGCCAGGCAGGCATTTATGATGTTGAGCTATATCCTCAGCCCTTTAATGTATTTTATAAGGCATAGTTTTTTTTTTTGTTATTTTAAAGTCACAGTTACATCCAGCCAGATAGCTTAAAGTACCTGCTTAGGCCGATGCAGGGGCAGCACAGGTCCTCACATGATACTCTTAAATCTGTGCAATTCTATGTTTTATGTAACCATTAAAATAAATCAAATGAAGATATACATTTATTAATTTCTTCATAAGTATTATCACATGCTACCCCATATGTATATGTAGAATTTTACAATGGTATATAGATCCTATTTCATTACTATTACTTTACAGATAGGATACAGGAGATTTCTAGAAAAGAAAGTAGAGAATAATTAGCTTAAACCTGCCAAGATGATTTTTTGGGAGAGGGGACAGAAACACTGTCTAGAATACAAACCACCTGCTTGAAGAATAATTTATCTACAGCATAAGACTGAAGTAGGATTATGGAAAATAGTGAGCAAACTCAGGAACTGTGTGACCCTGAGTGTGTTAGTTACACACATCACATTTTCATCTATAAAAAGGAGATAATAGATGGCCGTGGCATGGAGCAAGCCTTATGATTTTTTAAGGAGAGAGGCCACATTATATATCCTCCTTGCTAGAATCAGATGATTTCAAGTTCCATATATGAGGTACCACACTCACTAAAGTTTCTTCTAGGATACCTTAATTTATTTTCTTGAGATGAAAAGAGAATAAGATAAGCCAGGGTAGCATTTTGAATGACAGGTTTCTGGGCCCCAGTTCTGAAACTGACTGTGATTATTATTTTCCTTGGAACAAGGTCCTGACATAGATGTATAAAGAGGCAGCCTTACAATGAAGATTGTCATGGGGCTGGGGTTATGAGTGTGCTGCTTTCAGAGAAAAACAAAAAACAAAAACAAAAACCCTCATGTGAGTACTCCTGAGTCTCTGTTCAACTGAAGCAACCCAAGGTAAGAGTTCTTTGGTACGTTTTTAAAAAATTGCTATTAGATTCCTAATATTCTAACAAAGATCACAGAGCAGTGTTAAGGCCCTATCTAACATGCAAAGTTCTTGATTCTAACTTTGTGCGAATAAAAAATAAAATATAGTATTTGACAAGAACTATTGTTCAGGAATGGGTAGCTCCAGGTTCAAAAGTATTTATCATGTGTCTTTGCTTAGACATTTATAATACCACTAGAATACTCTCTGGGAATAAAATGTCTCACTTTCCTTTTATCTTTGTGCCTAGTTATTATAATTTTTACTATGCTCTGACATATAACTCAGGGAAAGTCACCGGCAACACAAACTTCAGGCAAAGGAATCTGAGATTTTCATTACAGAACACTTACAAACTTACTTATTACAGAACACTCTAAATAATCAAAATGCACTCGTTCTTCTAATTGGCATGGCTATGGTAATAATATACTGTCATAAGATCTGTGTTTTTTGTTTTGAAAATAAACATGTTGGCTCAGCTCTATATTGCTGTGATGGTGGGGCCTTTTATTTTTGTAAGTTTTCCATTTTATTCTTTTATCTTTCCTTTGGGAAACTAAGGTGGCAAATGGTAATCCACAGGGGGCATCAAAAACTAATTATTCAGCTCAACATAGAATGTCTTTCTTGGGTAGGATAACAACCTTTTGTAAACTAAAGTAAACTGGAGTCGCTGCTGCCCCTCGTAGAATCCGTTATGCAGGCAGGCCTGCCTTCCAAAGAACAGGGCATTGTTCTACTGCACACTGACAAGGCTTGGTAAGCCTGGGTATTTTTAAGTTTTATTTCTACTGCAGACTTGAGAGGTAGCTGGAGCTATGGAGTTTCTAAAGAGGAATGGGAACAAAGACAACAAAATCATCATGCCAACAATGATGGAAGTCTTATGTCTTGTCTTTAGTTGTGCTGTCATGGCTACTTTTTTTTTTCAGGGACAGGGTTTGAACTCATGACCTTGCACTTGCCATGCAGGCACTTGTGCCACGGAGCTATCTCCCTGGCCCCTGGTGTGGCTGCTTTGATGTCCCAAATTGGTTCAAAATGACCATGACAGGTCACTGGGGAAGGTCAGAAGTCACATGATGTGGGGTCTTGTGACTGCAGGGGATGAGGACACAAGGTATTTCTGTTGGATGGCACTGGTAGCAAAATCCACTGCAGCCCTCACTGCATGCTATCTTCACACCTTGCAAAGACACTTGTGACAGGTGACTTCCAGAACTGCTTCAGAAAGCAGCAAGAATAACACTGTGCAAGGTGAATATTTTGAGGGGGACATGTGTCTGTTACTGTACTTTTTAAAATTCAAACATTTGCCATGTGTTTTTATCAGCCCTTGCAGAATACAGGGTTACAACCCTGAGTTCCAACGTGAAGGTGGAGTGATAGGCCCCTCACTAGGAGGCTGCTGGGGCCTTGCCCTGGAATAATGGCAGAATTTTGCAGCTCATGAGCCTAAGGGCTGAAGAGCACTGCTTTAAATTCACCATTAAATTCATGTGTTGGAAATTTAATCCCTGCAGCAACTATTCTGGGAGGTGAAGTGCTTAGAGGGAGGAGGAACTCACGCTGGACTCATGAGTGGGTCAATGCCATCACCTCGGGAGAGCATAGCTACTGCTGGCAGTTTCCGGTGAGTTCAGCCTCTGTACTGCTACCCTCTAATACTCTCTTGTCTTTCTCTGAGGAAGCCACAGCAAGAAGGGCCTCCTAAGTGTCATGAGTCTGGAGTGCCTCCTGTCTGTACTTCTAACAAACCATGCTCCAATCTCTTCAAAAATAAAACTATGTGAGTACCTTGATATTGGACTTCCCAGCCTCTGGAACTCTGCAAAATAAATATATTTTCTTTGTAAATTACCCCACCTATGATAGTTTATTACATCAACAGAAAACATAGCAAGACAAGGACCAAGCTGTTGGTAGTGTCCATTGCACAGCCAATGACAGGTTCTACAGACTGAGGCTGAGATCGGGGAAGAGTGTGTTGGCGCAAGCCTATAATCCCAGCCCTTGGGAGGCTAAGTCAGGAGGATTCCCATTAGTTCAAGGCCAGCCTAAACCACAGAGCAAGACCCCGCCCTCACCTTAACATGCTGAGATTAGAGATCTGCTAAGATCTGGCTTATTCCTCCCCCAAAGCATATGGTGTCACCTTGTGCCAGGAACACACTTTGAAATGGCCCTACCAGAAACTGGTCAGGAAATCAAAGGAAGTGTAGTTTTGCACTACATCTGCAAGAAACAACAGATCAGGAATGTTTCTGTGGGCACACATGATTCAAAGAAATTACAGAGAGGAAAATAAGAAGAAATCAAATACCTTTATAGGATCTTAGATTTAAAAAGAAAATAAAAAACCAAGACTAGAAGTTGAGTATAACACTTAGAAGAGAACAGCTTTTTAAAGCCATTTCATGGAACTCCACATACAAAAGAATGACTTGTTCATGTGATATACATTGAAAAGTTAAGCCACTGCCATACATAGTGTAAGAAAGATGTCCTATATTGTTGTAAGAAGTTTAAATTTTTAAAAATATTTGCTTTTAGTCATTAAAGCTATTGGTTAAGTAGAGACGATGTACTGAATATTTCTTTTGGATCAAAACATATTCTATGCTATTCTTTTATCTTTTTTACTTTTTGTTATATCTTTTGAACAATAATTAAGATCTTATGAGTTTTAAAGGAACAGAGAAAGAGAGAAAGAGAGGTAAAAAATTGCAAAAATGACATTTCTATTCACCTAAACTTTTTGTTTGGCGACAGAATATATTCTACATATCCTCAAAAAGTTTAAAAATCATTTTTTTTGGTCTTTTTGAGACAGAGTCTCGCTATGCAGTTCAGGCTGGACTGGAGCTCACTTTTGTAACCCAGGTTGGTGTCAAACTTGCACCAATCCTCCAGCCTCAGCCTCCCAAGTGCTGGGATTTCAGGAGTGCGCCACCATGCCCAGCCCTAAAAACTAAATGTCCTGATCCCAATTTCTTTCCAGACATCTGAAAATAGATAATGAGCAAGCAAGGAGAGGCAGATAGTAGTTACTGTCTTGAGTCAGAGTAGTATACAAAAAGCCTGGCTTCATACACGGAGTAAACAAAGTACATATTTTGATTGTAGAAAATCAAACATTGGAAAAAAAATCATACAATGGTGTGTGCATGTGCATGTCTGTGTGTATGTGTAATAACAGCAGGAAAATCATACATTCCTTGCAAGATTCCTAAACTCTAGCAAGCATGGTGTTGCCTCCCCTTTCTAGTAGGATGCAGTAGTTCTTGTCATTTTTCCACAACTTCTGGAAGCAAGAAGCACTGTGTAGGGCCACTGTATTCCAGGACCAAATTTCTCAGGAGAAACCAAGAGCTCTGAGAGATTAAAAGCCACAGCCCCATGCTATCGCCCATGACATCCTCTGTTGTTTGAAATGTTCCTCCAGTTGGATACCCCACACACCAGCTGATATCCGGCAAGTGCCATCTCCCCATTAGGGACATGGACCCAACATCTACAACGGAACTGAAGGCATCTAATACAGAAAAAGAAACACTCCTCCCAGGCCACGCACAGTGAGTGTCGGACACAACAGGGCACAAAACACACATGGAGACGTGAATCATTGCTGCTAGGTGGGAGAGCACTTGTTTGGCACATTCTAGCACTGCAGACCCTGGGCTTGTTCCCCAGGACCACAGCATGAATAAATAAATAAATAAATAAATAAATAAATAAATAAATAGATAAATACTAAGTGGCAAGGAAAGAGAGATGGTTGGTGAAATTCTTAAGAAAAATCACATTCATCACACTGTTTTCCAAACTCTGTGTATATAAATACATTATTTAATTGATTTTTCCCATTTAGATTAGGTTTATAAAAGTCGTCTTCAAAGATATATATATATAGTAATTTATTGACAACTGAAGACACATACTCTTATTTGGGTAGGAAAAAACACACAATATAAAACAGTAACAAGAAACTATCAGAGAAATGATGGGCGCTGATTGGAGTAAATATGGAAAACGTCTAATAAAAGGGCATAGTAAAACCCCATTATCCAGTTTTGTGTTCTACAATTTCATTTATCTGTAGTTAGCCTTGATCCAGAAATACTAAGAGAAAATTCCAGAACAAAAACAATTCATAAATTTTAAGTTGCACACACTCTTTCCCACTTGGACATGGGTCATCCATGCTGTAGGCGATTCCTGGGATCAGCTACTTAGCTGTCCCAGGCATACAGTGCTAGCGTGCTGCAGCATTCATGTATAGATAGTCCTCAATTTATTTAATTATGCAAAGGACAAGAGTGTTGATGCTGGTAATGCAGCTGTGTCAAAGGGAAGCTGTAACAATGTTTCCTTTATGTGAAAAGCTGAATGCAACGCTTTTATCATAGTGTATTACACTCATTCTATGTTATTATTGGTTATTATTGTTAATAACTTGCTCTGCCTTGATTACAAATCAGCCTTATCACATACCTACAGGAAAAACTGGCATGAGAGTCTGACATTATTCATGCTTATGGGCATCCACTGAGAAGGGTCTTGCAACACACCCCCATAGATAAGAGGGGCCAGAGTCATGATTAATCAGACTTATTTAAGTACAAATTCCATGCTACTTTTTGTAGTCACTAAGGTACACAGAAAAGAGTAACAATTACACTTCTTAAACAATTTTTACAGCTCCTCTACCTGGTAATTGCTTTCCTACCCATTGTGCTCACCTGGGGAGACCTCAGATCTTTGGTGCCTTGTTTCCCCATGGTCAAGTATGTATAAGTTTCTAAATTTTTATTTTCTAATTTCCCCATTTTTTCCTTTCTTTTGTGGGGAGTGTACTGAGGGTTGAGATCTAGCTAAATGGGGAGAGCTTTTAACTGATATGAAGATTTTTTTGTAAGATGCTGCCTTCCCATGATGTAGTTTCAGCTTTATATATTCAGAATTAGGATTTATTCCTTCAGCTATTTAAATGATTTGGACTGTGTCCCTATGTTCTGAGGAAAGAATTGCTTCTGGTTATGACAGCATTAACAGATCCAAGCATACACCCCTTTACATGATAGGCCTTGCATTTACACACTCACCCTTTATGATTGCTCTATGCAACCCACATTCAGTTATTGTTAGTAGGTGTTCTACAGTGTGGCATGAGAAGTGGAAGAATTTGAGACACTCGCAGGAAAATGGATGTGCCTGGAAAGTATAATGTGAAGTGAAATAATGCAGGCACACAGCTTGAACACCATATGGTATCTCTCATTTGAATAAGGTAAAGTACCGAGAGCAAACAAGGACTGAGAGAAGGACACAAGGGGATCAGTCCCTGGCAAATGAGACCAGGTGATGGGGGGAGGAGGAGGAAAAGGGACATAAGAAGATTTATGATATCCCAGGCACAGGCACCAAATACAATGAATGTAAATCTTGTATGTTATAAATGTAAGTTAAGAATGATAACAAGAATGAAAATGGGCAAAAAGGGATTGGAAAGAGAAGGAGGTGGGGTGGAAAAGGACAGGGATTAAAAAAAGAAATAAGCTATCCTATGTACATACACCTATTCCCCAAGATGAATGTAAACTTCATGTATGGCAAATATGTACTGATAAAATTAAAATTTAGAAAGAAATTGAAATACCCAATTACTGAAATTCCTAAAGCTGTTTTCTAGTGGGATTCAAGACTCTTTTTCCTTTATTTTGAAGTACACAAACCTGTTTACTACTAATCAGAATTGTGAAGGATGACATAACATAACAATATGTTATTCCATCCATGATAAGGTAGACCAGAAAGAGAATGAATTTGGGACCAGAAAGTCTGAATCCTAGTTCTGGTGTTTATTTGCGTGTGGTTTTAGATGACTGGCTTAATCTCTGAGTCTTATTTTACTTTCAGATATAAAATGGATGTAAGAATAGTAAATAAGTAAGACTACTGTGAAAATTGAAATAATCATCTTAAGACAACACTATACTGTAACATACAATAGGCAGCAGCAATAATGATTAACAATTGCACATATTATTTTTGTAGTGGGAGCAAACTTTTGATGAGCATAGAAGATTTGCCTCAAAATGGAATAGATTATAAGAAACACAACAACTCAAAATAGTTTTTGTATTTGAATTGTCTAAGCCATGTTATGTCTATGCTGCTCTTGTGTGGAAAATTCTCAGAAAGACAGATTGCCTAGTTATGGAAGCTGCAGTATTGCAACTGCTTAGCGAGAAGGTCACTTATGCCGGTTAGTAGACATAATATACAGCACATCAGGATGGTATCGTCAATGACAGTAAGAAGGACCTACTGAAATACAGCTCAGGTTTACGTGAGTAGCTACTCTGCTGTGTGGGTTGGTGTGAGGAACAGCCATTGGTCTAATGATTTGCCTCTGTGTCCCACTCAATCCTATAGGTGTGTTTCAGTGTGCTACTCCTTTTTACCAGGATTAGAAGTTTGGGCTTCATGCATGTTAGGCAACCACTTTGCTTCTACACTGCAACCTCCAGGAAATATTCCACTCTTAATTGCTTGGAGAATGTTTTAAATGTGAAAATCTTTACTTATGACAGAATATGGCTTTTGGATTTAGAGGAACACCTTTAAAAATTCTTGATTTTGAAAAGCTTCTTATCTAGAATTTTCTATGATTGCATAACTAATTACACTTCTCATTACAATGCAGCAAAATAGCCATGTAAAACATAAATTACCTAAAAAGACCATTTCTTTCTTTTTCTTTTCCTTCTTCTTCCTCATTTTTTTTTTTCCTTTTTCACCTCTCTAGTCATTGAACCCAGGGCCTTCACACTGAGCTATATTCTCAGAACAGTTATACTTATTATTTTGAAATAGAGTCTCATAGAGTTACTAAGGGCCAGGGTGGGATTTTGAACTTGTGATCTTTCTGACTCAGCCCCCTCACTGCATCCTAAGCCACTGTAATCCATACCTTTTAATGGGTAGAAGAACAAATAGATTATTTTAAATACTTCTGACAGTTTATAAAGAGACTGACAATTCCATTTTTTTTTGTACTGCCTTAAAGTACAGTATAGGAAAAATGTTTGACTTTCCTTTTAATTTTTTTTTTTTTCTTGAGCTTTGGAGAGCTGCTGTTTTGGTAGAAAGTTTACAACCATATTACAATGAATCTGAGTCTATTCAGACAAAATTTTCCATAATTATTTCAATGGAAAACCATAATTTCTGCATGAAATTTTGTCTATACTTCACCTGGTTGTGGTGTAACTCTGGATCAGGCCATCTGAGTGCAATCCGTGGTGATAACAACAGTCTTTGTGAAGCATTTTGCATGCCATAAAGGCGTAATTTACTTTGCCCCTTTTTTGTGAGCACTTATATAATTTGCAAAATTGTCTCCGTTTTTCTATGTGGAAAATGAGACTCAGAAACACTGATAGCCCAGTTACCAGGACACTCAGGACTATGACTGGAGGCCAGATTGTCCTGTTTCAAGTTCAACAGAATCTGTTCTCCTCTGTGTTGTGTTCATTCGTTTATTCAATTTCTTTGATTATTCAGTAAACACTGCGGAAGCCACTGTAATGGGCCTAGAAATAAAATTTTCAAAAGCATCTCACCCCTACCGCCCAAGAAAAGCTCCCAGTTCAGCAAATGAATCAGCTCTTTGTAATCATTGCATAGGAAGGCTTGGGAGGAAGGGGCACTGAGGCCTGGGGTGTCACTGGAAAGAAGCTTAAGGAAGAGGGTACCTTGGTGGCAGCAGGGCAGGGCAGCCTGCTTCATCCATGCCAGTGCTGTGCCCAACCCGTACCACAGGCCTCTGAGTGTCACAACACTATCTGGGGTGATCCTCAAGACATTGCCTAGGGACTGGATTTGACCAGACATTTAAAAGATTTCTCTTGCCCTACAGTAAGACCAGAAGGGAGGGTCAGGTAGGTTTGTGGTCAGAGCCTACGAGAGGATGAGAGGTTCCAGCATGAGGGAGCAGCAGTGTAGAAGGAAAGGTGAGATTTGAGAGACACTAAAGAGACAGAGCTGTCGGATGATTGGGTGGGGCTCACCACAGGAGGCAGAGTCTAAAATCAGTGGTGAGTGGCGACTGGCGGTGGCTTTCTCTAATTAGGAAGGAACAATAGAAGAGCAAGTTTCACTTTGTAGGAGGCAGTACATGGAGCTTGATATTTTTATGTGTTGAAAGTATCAGGTGGAGGGAGATAGCTCCATGGCACAAGTGCCTGACTGGCAAGTGCAAGGTCGTGAGTGCAAACCCCGGTCCTGCAAAAACAAAGTGTTTTTGTTTGTTTGTTTTTGCTTTTTTAAAAAGGAAGTATCAAGTGCCTTGGTCTTCAAATGAAGGTACTGATGGAGGACTAGAGATGTATGATGCACCACTTAACAGAAACAAGGAATCTGTGAAGCTGGAATACTTAGCAAATATTTGAAATATTTTTATAGCTTTTGGTTAAAACATACTTTTGCATGTGGAAATTCAGTAGCATACACAAAAAAAGGTACATAAATAAAGTTTTATGTGACTCTAACTACAGAATGATATCTCAGTACACAGACCTAAATGCTTTCCTATATGCTCAGCTAATGTGCATCTTGAAAAAAACAAACAAACAAAAAAACCAAAACAAACAAACAAAAAAAACCAAATACCAAGGTCTTGAAAGATGAACCACTGAAAAATCTTCCCTAGTCTCACACCCTTGATACATGCTGCATTTATACTCAAAAGGAAATATATATCAAAGGGCTAAGTGGGGAAAGTACTGTAAATGAAGTCACAGAGGGGTCAGCTCTATCCGGCCCACAGCTACTCAGAAAGCATGGAGAGCTACAACACTCAAGGCAAATATCTGCTCATTCACCTTTTACCAAAGCTTTTTTTTTCTGCTTTGCTTTGCTTTGCTTTGCTTTGCTTTGTTTTGCTTTGATTTTCCTTTGCAGAACTGGGGATTGAACTCAGGTCTTTGTGTTTGCCAGGTTGAGCTATCTCCCTAGCCCTCCAAGCTCTCATTTGAAGTCCCATCTTTTCACACAAATATTTAATGGGAATGTTAGCCATGAAGTGCCTTCTTAGGAGATGTAATACTGTACTGACTTCATGCTAGACCTAAACAACAAGGTCTTAGGTGGCTGAAGAGAAACGTATGTCATATTTTAAAAGGAGAAGAAAAAGAGGAACTCTGGAAAGCACAAAACAGTGAATGAGAATTTCTACTGAAAACCAAAAGATAACGACAACACAAAGTTGCTTTCCTACTCAGGACAGCTGCTTCTTAAACAATGGACAAATCAACAAAGTTCTTTGGTTAACAGCATTGGGAGCTACAATGTTCATCTATTGAAATGGCACCGAGACAAAGAAAGGAAAAGAAAAGTAAAAATGGGATTTTCTTTAGAGAGAAACTGCATTTCACTGAGTTCTACTCTGGCCTATCCAGTTTCTACTCAGATTTTTAACGGGGGAATAAATCCCCCCAGAGGGTGGCTTTTTGCTGAATTCAAGCATGCTATTCATTTGTCTTGCATCTAAAAATTAAAACATAACAAGCTTCTAATCATCACTTGTTAATTTGAAGCTAAAAGAATTCTTTTCTCCATTGAAAGCAGATTGTACTTAAAAAAAAATCAGCGTTCTCCAAGGTCATATGTTATTGGCAAAGCTCAAAAAAACCCTTGTAGTCCAACTTGCTTATATTCAGCTGTGTTTACTCAGACTTAACTTGACAAAGTCTGCCTCTGATTATGCGGAGCAGTCATCTGCCCACAGATAAATAGATATTACACAAACTTTTGGAGGGAATGAAATTTGGCCTCTGCAATTTTGGAATGATTTACTATGTACCCTCAACTTAAAACACCAAAATGATTCACAATATGTTTTGGGGCTTGAAACATAAATATTTCATTTCACAAAGGGAGCAGCCTCCATGACCTCTGTGGATTTTAGGCAACTTGCTCCCAAGCACGATGCCACTCGGGAGGCACAGAACAGCTCTGACACAGGCACCTTCAGGCCACATTTACATCAGCCTTTTCAATAACAATCAAGATTTCAAGGAATTTCTGTACACAAACTGTCACTTAGAGACAATACCTTACCATCAATTTTTTGCAACAAGTCTCTAGAACAGAACATGCAGATAAAAATAAGAGTTAAGTAAATTATTTCCAGAGGCTACATCTCAGAGTAATGTTTACACTATTGGTAGAAAGCAAAAGCTCCATGTTTTACCACTATGTCTTATACTCAATGCAAAATTTTGCTTTTAGAGTAACATAAACCATTTCCACAGCATAGTCTGTCCCTAATTAGTGAAGAATGTGTTCTAGCCCATCATATTTACATTGTTTGCTGTTATATTTACACAACAAAAGACGCACACACTTTCCTCTGAAAACTGTGATTGTTTCAAAGGTGGAAGCACTTCTGTCACCAGACCTCAGTCAGTAACTCATCAGTCAGCAGATTTTCATTGCAGGTGTTGCCAACAGCTAGCAATACAATAGCGGATATGAGGGAGAAGGTCCCTGTCCTCTGAAGTATATCATGAGAAAAATCATGGATTCCCAAGGCTATCATCTTAAAACATTATTCACTTTAAATTTACATAATTAGCAAAAGTCTTCCTCTTTTGAAACTGGAACATCCCCCCCCCCCCCACTCTGTTACTTACTGAATTAGCTGAATGATGCAGTCCTCGTGTGTAAGGGCAGTGGTCTGCTAAAGGGGCCACAAATACTGCACTGTCCCACAGCCCTCTAGAGAGCTAGGCTGTGCCTGCCAACAGCGTGGTGTGGGCTGCCTCACTGAGCGCTTGCTAGTTTTGTGTTTCACTCTAATTTACTAAGTGTGCATTGATAAGCGCTCTGTCAGTGAAGCTAATGGGAGCGATTGTAACTGCTACCACTTCAACAACTGTCTGGGGGCTTCAAAGCAAGTGTTCTCAGGAGACTTTCTCATACCTTATGGCACACTGCAAAGTTGTTTTTCCTCATTATTCTTTTGCTTTGAGATCGACAAAAGGTAATTTTATATAGACATTTATTTATAAGATTATAAAATATGTAAAAAGATTTTATATATAAAATGCGTATGCATAAAAGATCATTGTATATATTGATATATAATTATATATATATGTATGAAAGAACAAATGTGTCTTTAAATGTATATGCCTTTAAAGTCAGCAAACAAATCCATAGCATGTGCCAGAGAATGGAGTGTCTTCCTCATACCCATCACCACAAGAGAATACAGTAAGGCCTCATTAACTTTTAATGCAAAACTGATCCAGGATCATTCCAGGAAGGGCAGATTCCTCAGATTTGAAGAGTGCTCATGGAATTGAATCCAGGAAAATAAGGGAGCACGGAATTCTCTGCTGAGGCCCAGCCACATGACAGGGCCAAAGGCATCTCCAAAGCCACTGATAGGCCAACGAGCCAAGTGCGGAGGCTGCTCCTCTGGAAAGAATAACTTCACAGTGTGAGACAAAGTCCTAGGGGAGCTGCCTCAAGAGGAGGGCGAGGAGGTGCTAGAAAACATGGGATCTACAAAGAAGCCAGCGCACATTGTACTTTCCAAGGTAGCGGGCTGCTTGGGAGGGGTGGGGGACACAGCTGATGTCTAAAACTCCAGTAACTGAACCCTTGCAGGGATGAAGCCACCTGCTGGGTGGTTTCTTACAAAAGAAAAAGTAAATTTGCTCATTTTATCAGACCGGCCCAACACTACAACTCTGAATGGAAACTAGTTTGGGGAGCTTGTGTTGAAAAGAAACATAAAAATTCTACACACGTAAATTATTTTCCATGCAGTCAAGGTTATCAGGTGTGAAATGATGAACTGAATCATTAGGCATGCAGTTCATTTTCTAAACACCCAGTTTAACTCTGAAGAAAATCCAACAGGTCCCAATTAGCTTGCAGAAAATGTGGAGCAGAAGCAAACTTATGTGGTTTTCTGAATGTTAACCAAAGCAGAGGGCAGTGCATAAAGAAAACACAAAGGAAAGAGAATAAGAAAGAAAGAACTCTTTCCCATCCCAACCAAGTGTCTTGAAAAATTTACCCTATTTTCTGGTTTCATTTTTCCCAGAACTGAAACACCGCAAAATAACAACACCCCAGCACACTCACTTCCAGCTGAATCAGGAAGTGCTGGGTACATAAACATTTTTTATTTCAGTTTTTAACAAGACGGTGACCAACATTTTCTTAGCCTTCCAAAACGCTTCAGGTTTGGAATACATTTTGGTTAAATGTCAGCAAAGGAATTTGCTCATCGTTCAAAAAACACATTTTCTTTCCAGCTTTGGAGTACATGCAGAGACTGTGTTGTGAATGGAATTAAAAAAGGCTCAGAGCCACAGAGGGAAACCCAGCTTTTATGATTCTTAAAGGAAAGTTGTAGAGAAGCATTTTCTATAGGAGTACCTACCAAGAAGTGTTGGTACAGCATGTTGTCCAAGTGCTTTTGCAAGCACATGGTCCTATTTGAAGGCCACAAAACCTCTGTGGACTAGATATTTTTTATTTCTTCCATTTTGTCAGTATGGAAGGAGAGAAGTTAAATGACTTACCTAGTGTTTCTCAGTAAGTAGTTTAGGAAAAAAAAAACCAAAACCTGAGAACCAATTCTTCAAAATCTGAAACCATACTTGGGTGAAGCATAGATTGAAAACCCAAGGCCAGCAGCTTACAGGGGAAAATACTAGAATTCCTGCGACTATGTTCAGGAGAGGCGACATTAAATACAGTGAGTCAGAGAAAGACATTCATGGCAACAAGTTTAGAACAGAGGTGAAGCCATCACTCTGCAAATAATAGGTCTGTGTTACTAAAAATACAGTAAAATTCAATCAAAAGCTACTAGAAATGATAAAGGAGGTAGCAGAATCTAACAACACAGAGTGGCTTTCTGATACTAAAATAAAAACAAAATGTAACTCTATTTCTTATACTGAAATAGTAAAGAAACGAAATGCTTAGGAATAATTTAATAAAAAATAAGCAAGACTAATTTGGGATACACTAAACATTATGAAAAAGACAAAAGACTACACTGAATTTTTGGGTAAGAGGAATTCCACAACCTAAAAGTTACAACTTTCCTTAATTCATGAGTATCCCACACCCCAATGAAAATAACTAACGGCTTCTGCCTTTGAGTAGACAAGTTAAGACTACAGTTAATATGGAAAAATAAACAAACAAAAATAGCCATAAAAACTGTGTAAAAAGAACAGAGAAAGAAAGCATGCTCATCCAGGAAGAATTAATTGAGGAGAACAGAAAGACAAGATAGACTCGATTTAAAAAGTGATGTTTCCCACCAGGGAGTGAGAAGAAACACTGATAAATAAATGAGATTAGGGTAACTGCATAAAACTGTGGAATAATAAAAAAAAAAACAGTTCTCATCATACTATATTATGCAGTACTTCTAATAAAGACCCATAAATAAAGAGTTAAGGTGAAAATGGAAATCACAGAAATAAAAGATAATTTGGGCTGTTTGTTTTAAAGTTTCGAAGTGTGGGAGTTCTTTGCACTTCAAATTTGGAAGTAACAAAAACTGATGAATGTGATTATGTTTTTAAAAAGTATGCAAGAGAAAAATTTGCATTCAATTATGTAAAAACTACTAATTAATTTGCATATTTCTCACACATGTTATAGGCTAACCTTTTTGGGTGTCCAATCTTTGCCTTATCTGGGCCATACTGAGGAAAGAGAAATCATCTTGGGCTACATGTGAAATACATACTATAAATTAGTGTGTATCTACATATATATATTTGTTATTGTAGCACTTTTTAAAAGGGAGCAAGAGTCCTGTAGGCTACAGAGTGAACACACCTCAGAGGTCTTTGACATTCATGAAACACTTTTATTTTATTTATTTATTATTATTATTATTGTTATTTTATTTATTTATTTATTTATTTATTTATTTATTTTTGGTCTTTTTGAGACAGGGTCTCGCTATGCAGTTGAGGCTGGCCTTGAGCTCACTTCTGTAGCCCAGGCTGGTCTTGAACTGTCTCAGCCTCCTGAGTGCTGGGATTACAGGCGTGAGCCACCACGCCTGGCTTATGAAACACTTCTAAATATATGCAGTTGCTCAGAATCATTCACCAACCAGTGGGGCACAATAATTTGGTGACACGACATCGAGAGGCTGTGTGGAAAGAAAAATCCTCCACCATTGCTAATGTGAGAACAAACTGATACCAAACTCATTATGGGCATTCTGGAATTGAGACTGAAGTCTCTGCAGCTATCCATGATGGAGTAAGAACACCCTGAATGTACTACTATGAAAAATTCGCAAACACACATTATTAAAGGAAAAAATTCAAACTAAGAGGTTATTTTCTATATACTACTTTTTTTTATATTTTTGTTTTTACACTTTTGATACAAGGTGTTAGGGATCAAACTTGGGACCTTACACTTGCCAGATAGGCTCTTAGATCACTGACCTATCTCCCCAACCCAAAACAAAGTAATTTTTATTGTTGTATCTGGAACCAACACTTACTGGGGCATACCCCACCCTCCTGGTCATCACAGACCACATCCAGGCCATATGTAAATCTGGCTTTTTTTTTTTTTTTGTCTTTTTGAGACACGGTTTCGCTATGCAGTTCAGGCTGGTCTTGAGCTCACTTTTGTAGCCCAGGCTGGTCTCGAACTCACATTGATCCTCCTGCCTCAGTCTCCTGAGTGCTGGGATTACAGGTGTGTGCCACTACGCCAGCTTCTGGCTTTTTATTAGAACATGAGCTCTGAAATAGTTCGATGAACATTTGTTTTTATATATATGCAAAGATGTGGTAGACTATATGTACAATAAAGTTCATCATTGAAGTATTTTTAAACATTAAGCACACTCATACTGCTATGCAGCCATTACCCCCAGCCATCTCTATCATTTGTTTGATCCTCCAAAACTGAAATTCTGTACTCACTAACTAGCAGCTTCCCATCCCCCACCCTGCTTCCAGCCCCTTGCAGCTACTATGTTTTTTCTCTCTGTGAATTTAACACCCTACATAATTTTGTGCAAGTGGGATCACATGACATGAGCTTTTTGCAGTTTTAAATGTACAGAAATGTTCACAGGTTCCAGCTGCATTCCTGGGAAATTAGACATTCTTAGAATTCTCCTACAATTCAAAAGTTGACGGTAATCAAATTGTCCCATGGCCACGTACCTTAATATAAGAATCATTAAGGCATTTGATTTGGAGACAGATTAGGCCTGAAAACCATGAAGCTTAAATATGATTACCTATCAGGTAGGTTTTATTCCATCTCATGTTAGATCCTTAAACTCTTACACGCGACAAGTTTATCTGATCCACAGTTAACTGTTAAGACAGCTCACCCTTCCCAGAAAAGAAATTCATATATAATTTGCCTCAAGTACTCAAATTTAGTCAGTGGTTAGAATAAAGAGGGGAATCAAATGCCTTTGAGTTTTCTGGCTGAATTTCGAAGGCAAACTGAGTGGAAAAGACAAATCTAATCATAAGCTAATCAGCGACAACAAAACGTATCCAAGTTGCTTCTGTTATTTAGGATCCTGATTTTGCATCATCCTGGCCTTGATCAATCAGAGAATAAACTAAGACCTCGAGGACCACAGGAGGCCTGGACCACGGGGTGGGGAAGGACAGGCAGGGCCTCCTGCCAGTGGTGGGATTTCTCTTTTCAACAGAACTTCAAAATTGGCAGTGGGTGTAATAACATTTCTGGTCTATCCCTAACTCCAAGTGTTGCCATAACATATTCCTTCCTTTGTTCTCCCTCCCTCCCTCTCTTCCTCCTTCCCTCCTTTCCTTCTTTCTTCCTGCTCCATGCCCTCTCCATTTTTTCTCATTTCAGTACTGGGGATTGATCCTAAAAGTTTTACACTGAGCTACAACTCCAGAGTTTTTATATTTTTAATTTTGGGATTGGTTTTTACTGAATCACTAAGTTGCCAGGCTGGGGTAGAATTTACAATCTTCCCGCTTTAGGTTTCTAGAGTGCTGAAATTACAGGTGTGTGCCACTGGGCCCAGCTTAACATTTCTTTTCTTCCTTCTTTCTTTCTTTTAACTTCCATTTTTTTTTAAGTTATTCACTTAATTTTTTAACATTTCTGATAATCGCATTACAATTATGTACATTTATGGGGGATAATATAGTATACATTCTCAGATTATCCCGATCAAAACAGGGTAATTAGTATTCCAATGTCCTGATTGTTTCTTTATTTTTGGAATCTTTGAGCTCTTTTCTTCTAGATCCCATGAAATACATGATCAGCTGCTGCAAACTGTAGTCATCCCTCTGTGCTGTGGAATAGTAGACCTTCCTTGCAACATGTTTTGCTACCCACTGGTACTAGACTTTAGAAAAGGATGCTCCGGGGAATAGAGGGGCTTGCACACTGAGTACCAAAATTCTGTGGCATTTGTGCTCATAAGGGACACCACTAAGTCACATCGTTGCAATGGACAGCCTCTGGGTCAATTCGGGCATACTCACATCTGCAAGTAAAATGCTTGTCTTTCCTACTGCCGAAGCACAGGTAATAACAGAGTGACCCCTTCTGGGATTCCCTAGGAATGGAGAGAGAGCTCAGGTAGCTGCACTTCGAAATCATGGGGACTTCCAGGGAGAGGCCCTGCATTGCTGGGAAAGTTATGCATCTCTTAGAATAACAGTTTCACACTGGAACCAAATTTAGGAAAGTATTTTAAGACTCCCTTCTAAAGTCAACATCCATATTTTTTTTTCAATTTTATTTTTTTATGTTATGGCTGGCTCATCCTGCTCTGGGGGAGGGGCTGGCGCAGCATGTGGTGCTGGGGATTGAACTGCGGCCCTTGTGGTTGCCTAAGCTTATTTAAGAAGATGCTTTACAGCTTCTTAGGCAGATGTAGGGGCCAGGGTTCAATCCCTAGCATGCCATGGTGTTGGCCCTGCCCCTGGGGTGCACTGAGATGGAGATTGAGACTGGGCATAGTGGTGTGCAACTATAATCTTAGTGCTTGGGAGGCTGAAAACAGGAGGATCACTATGAGTCTGATCTGTGTAGTGAGACCCTGTACTAAATCATTAAAAATATATATATATATCTGGCTTCATATCTATATCTATATCTATATCTATATCTATATCACTTTGCTCACTTGATTAACACCCTAAATGTGAACCAATTTAAAATTTAAAAATTTTATTTGTCTACATTTGATATCTTTCACATTTCCATATTTGTCTATAAGTTTTAATATACTATATAATTATTTTCAATAAAGTTAATTTAAAAGAAGATGCTTTAGACCGCTGAGCCATCTCACTAGCCCCGGCATCCATATTTTTAAAAACTACTTCATGCCATTCTCTATTCCTTTATCATGTTTTCCTTTTTCTTTATAATACATGTTTCCTTTTCTATAAAGGACAAGAACCAGACAGAATGATAAACATGAGCCAAGTTTGCATTTTCAGTACAAATTTTTTTTTTCTTTTCTTTTTTCAGGTGTTCCCATGCTCCCCTCTGTTTGTCAGCTGGCCAGGTGAAGGCATGGGCAGCTCCTCAGCCTCTCCCCAACCTCCAGGACACCTGTGGACACAGCCCCACCCAGGTCAGGAGGGTGCCCCATGCCTAGTCATCTACTCTACCCCTCCACATACACAGATCCAAGATCAGAAATCCAGAAGAGCTTCTGAGCCAGGGTTGGTGGATGATGGTGGCTGAGTTACAGAAAATCCTCGAAGTCCCTGTACTGACAAGCAGATATAAAAGAAGAAGAGAAGCTGCCTTTTAATATCACAAGTGCCTTCTATGGAAGGCAGAGCAGATGCCCAAGGCCCCTCACATTACCATAGCCCTTGCTGGGGTCTGCACCCTTGTGGGTGCAGGCTGATCTGAACAGACTGAGAAGTGAGGCTGGGGACAGAGGAGGGAGCATTATCAGGGACACTGACACTGAGGAAAGAAGAGTGAGGAAAGGAAGTAAAGGGCAAGAACAGAGTTGGTGAGCTGCTGTCAGGCTGGGGAGGCTGTGGGGCAGAGTAGACAGGACAGCGCCCACTGTGGGATGGCCAAGGGATGCTTAGGAGCAGGAGGAGAGCTGGGATTCAAGGAAGTACATTATGCGACAGAAGGCCCTGGTGCATCCACTCCCAGTCTTCCACCTAGTCCTCCACACAGGCACACCACGTGTGTGTGGGCTGCTGGCACCCAAGGACAGGGACATTCCATCCCTGAGTGAGTGCACAGCAGAAGGTCCATAAGGTGAGCCCGCCCCACAGAGCCCTTGGGCGTCTGCAGGAGGCTAGACTCCCACAGCTCAACTGCGCACACCAGGGAGCCCTGCACACTCCTGAAGGGCAGAGACACCTTCACTACTATGCTGAGCATGTGGCAGTTGTATGTGGAGTGTGTATAGATGTGCATTTTTCTGGAGAAGGATCCAGAGCTTTTAGTCCAATTTTCAAAAGCAATAACAGCTCCACTAAGTCACAAGTTACTGTGTTACAGATTTCTACTCTGGAAATGATTTTTTTTTTTTAATTGAGTTCACTTGATCAGAATGGAAAACATTGTAAAATCAAATTCAGTGGAAAGAGCCTGAACCAGGAGCTGAGCAGCTCATCTTCTGGTGCTGCCTCCGAGTCATGGTGCTGGTGCCGTAGCAGCAGCTCCCTCGCTGCGTGAAAGTGGGAACAGTCATACTTATTTTCAACTCAGTTATAATGAGGAGTAAATAAAATAATAGACATTCATGCACTTTCTATAATACATCATGCAACATAGTATATTATTAGATCTAATCTGGCATTATATTTGCTAATCTAACACCAGAATAGTAAGAATAAAAATGAACTCAGTGAAAATATTTTTACAATTCAGTCATGGACAGTATCCTCTTTCCTTGCCATAATAAACAGTGGTGTCCTGCTTTAAATGATGTTTTTATTGTACTCTTAGCCCCTGAGGTTTCCATACATGCTGGCCTCCTCACAACTTCCTTGACTTTTGTACTGATTGTCTTCTCTTTTAGAGTTAAACACATTAGATTTGTGCAGAGGCAGAAGAGGCTTTGCTTGCTTTTCCTCTGCATGGCATTGGCGGTGACATTTGATCTTATGCAGGGATTAAGTCATTCATGGGTAGCTCCCAAAGGTAGGAGCAGCTCCAAGAAAGCAACCAGCCTCCCTGGTTCTACAACCTCCAGAAATTCAGTCACTTCTGCTACAGTTATAATTTGTAGTCCGTCTGGCACTGACAATTCTAACTACAGCCTCTGTGGTTTGAATAAAATGTATCTACAGCAGCTTGGAACTGTTTTAAAATGTTCCATGTTATTTTAGTTCAAGGACACGCTTTTAAAATTAAAAGAAAACTTTGGTTTTAATTATAGATTAAGAATGAAAGTTGTTTTAAAGGAATGCTATTGAGTCCCACTCTTGGAGAAAGCATTTGAAAATTCTTTTTAAAAATATTAATTATTCTCTTTAAGTAACAGTCTTCATTGCCATAAGCAGATCAAACTCTTCAGAGTACCCATGCATGCACATATGTATACCCACACACATACAAACACACACACACATACACACAGAGAAAAACATTTTTGTGGTTTTCAAACTATGATAGTCATGGTTCATCCATTCAGTATTACATTTTCCAGTGATTTCAGCTACATTTTAGAAGTAAGATGCAGTATTTTAACAAATGTTATTGCAGACACAAAATAGCATTTAAAGTGGGATGGCAGTTGTTTATTATGGTGAGAAAAGGGGATACTATCTGTGAATGAGCTGTAAAAGGCCAAGAAGTAACTGACCTTGCTTATTCAGCTTAAATTTAAAAAGAATCCCAACACCTTAATAACCTTACAAAACGTAGGTGTTGACATATGCTGTTCACATAAACAAAGGATTCTCTGCAGAGTTCCTTGAGAACACGGAGTGTCTGTGCTGACCTTTCAACTTGATTTATGTCTTACTTTATGGCATATATCTACTCTGAAAATCAAAGCACATTTAATGTGTTTTCTGGGGGACTATTTAAGAACATCAAGTAGAGGACCTATGTCAAATCTCTGATCAGGGCAGCCACGGAGACACAGAGTCAAGGCTCCTGCATCACCTCCTCCTGCTCTCCATGGGGTGGGGCCACAGCAGGGATCTGAGTGGAGTCTTGCCTCCTCTGCGGGCATGCAGTGCTTTACAAGGAACACCTTCTTCTCCTAGGGACCTGTCAGCCTCATTCCACATGATGCCTTCATCTGCCTTCACCACACTTTTGGACTCTATACCTCTCAGGGAAATTGGACAGCAGATACTTGCCTCCCTCGAGCTACTCTTAGGTTCCCAGATTCCCCTCCTCCTCCTCCTCTCTACAAAGATGCTTGTAGGCTCCCTACTGCTATTTTGAGATTGGAATGATGGGCTTGTCCTACAGAGACAGTTCAGTCCTAATGCAGCCTCTGCAGCCTCAGATGCCTATGGTGGGGCCCTGCAAGAAAGTATCAGAAAGACAAAGGCAGAATAATATAAATTTCATACTGAAGGTGCTTATCAAGCAAGCTACACAAATCTTAATTTTCTGGAAAAACAAAAGGATTAAGGTACTCAGAGTAACCAGAGTCTCCGTGAAAACTCTCACATACTCAATTCCTTACACATATAGTTTGCTTTCAACATACATGTGGAAAATGGGGATAGCGATGGTGCCTACTTCATGAAGTGGTAAGAGGACTGTGTGAGACAGTGCATAGAGGATGTGCAGCTTGCAGGCTGGCTCTTCTGTCCTTACCATGCCCTCCTGTGAATAACCCAACAGTGCTATTTTCATGCCTCAGACATCAGTAGTGAGGCTGACTCAAGCATTAAATCCAGAGGGCTGACAGAGGACCTGGAGCAATGGCTGAGGGCTCTTTTGTAGGTAGAAGAAAAGGAACCACAAAGTAGAAGACTTAAAGAGGTGGAAAGAACTCGCAAAGATGAACTACCAGCTTGGTAACCTTTCTCCAAGAGCAAGACAATGGTCGAAGGTATGTTTTCAAAGATACAGATCTAAGCTTAAATCTGACTCTGCTTACAAGGGTTAATAGAAGAAAATGGTAAATGTTTAAATTTTAAAAATTTATTACAGTGATCCAGGGTGATAGTTCAGTGGTCTAAGTGCCTGCTTAGGCAGGCACAGGAATCTGTGTTCGATCCCCAGCATTACTGGCGCACTGCCACCCAAGCATGTTGAGAAAGCCACTGAATGTGGTGGTGTACACCTATAAACTCAGTTGTGGGGGGTGCTGAAAACAAGAGGATCACTATGCCTCTGAGTTGTATAGTGGAACTCTGCACCAAATACATTTAAGAAAAAAAAAAAAGAAAGAAAAAAGGTTATTACAGCAAACATTGCTATTTATTGCCGTATAAATCTCCTCACTCACCTCTAACATATCCACTCCTGATTCTTACCAGTTTCTGAAGCAGTTCTGGGTTTTGTTGTTGTTGTTCGTTTTTGTGGGACTGGAGTTCAAACTCATGACCTTGCACTAGCCAGGCAGGCACTTGTGCCATGGAGCTATCTCTCCAGCCCCTCTGAAGCAGTTCTGGAAGCCTTCTTTGTGAGTGTTTTTATAAAGCGTGACAAAACAAAACAAAGAGCACACAGTGACTGCTACTGCCAAGTACCTTCTAATGGCAAAGCTCATGCATCAAAACATTCTTAGCCACCTTGCTCACTGGACCTGGTGCTGTGTGACACCTGACTCTTCCCCAAAGTCAAAATGACCATGAAAGGTGAATGTTTTGCATCGATTCAAGACCGTGAGGCAGGCAAGCAGTGTAACTAAAGACATGCACGAAAGAGAGAGTCCAGAACTGTTTGGGAAAGTGCCAGGAAGGGTGGAGTAAGGGTGTTCAGAATGCAGGGGAGCACTCTGAGGTGACTGCCTACTACTGTAATTAAAAAAATTAAATATATGCCATATTTTTCAACCATATTTTTCTACATGGGCACAATCTTCTGCCTCAATCATTTCTACCATCTCTAAAATAAGGGCAGTAACATTCAAGGGAGCTCTTGAAAGGACTCAATAAAATGTAACTCATGGAAATACAACGGCACCAAGCCAGAGACGTAGTAAGTACGTGGAAAGTGGCAGGTTTTATGACCTTTGCAGCAAAGAGAGGCTACTCATCACCATCCACCCAGCTCCCAAACACCTCCCACTACTGTCACCCAGCCAGCTAGCCACCGTAGGCCTGCTTCACTCTGTAAAGTACATTTAACCTTAAGGAAAGCAAGATAACTCAAGAGAATAATATTACTCATATATGTTTCAACTTAATAGATAGAGTTTTATTATTCAGTCTGCAGATTGCCAGAAAGCATTTATTTATTTTTTTTAAAAAAATATTTATTTATTTATTTATTTATTTATTTATTTATTTATTTATTTTTCGTGTTTCAGAACCTTTGTTTGTTTATTCACTCATTTTTATGGCCGGCTCAGCCCACCCCGAGGGCAGGGCTGGCGCAGCATGTGGTGCCGGGGATTGAACCTCGGTCCCTGAAGCTGCCCAAGCTTTTCCAAGCAGGCGCTTTAGACCACTGAGCCATCCCGCCAGG
>PVJA010012540.1:21233-51826 GCA_004027025.1 Myocastor coypus | reverse complement strand
GCACTTGGGAGGCTGAGGCAGGAGGATCAGTGAGAGTTCGAGACCAGCCTGGGCTACCACAAAAGTGAGCTCAAGGCCAGCCTGAACTGCATAGACAGACCCTGTCTCAAAAAGACAAAAAAAAAAAAAAGAAAAAAGAAATGGATGCATTTCTAGATATATGTAACAAAGCTGAATCAATAAACCCTGTCAATTGCCTTCCAAAACAGATACACCAATATGTAACTCCTCCAATAAGAATGCTGTTTTATAACACCATTGCCAACATTCCACGTTGTTTCACTTAATATTGTATTTTCAATCAAATTTTTAAATGAATATTTATTATTTCAGAACTTTTGTTTGTTTGCTTATTTATTTTTATGGCCTGCTCAGCCTGCCCTGAGGGCAGGGCTGGCACAGCATGTGATGCCAGGGATTAAACCGCGGTCCCTGCAGCCACCTGCAGGCGCTTTAGACCACTGAGCCATCCTGCCGGGCCCCAAATGAATATTTATTAGACTGTTTTCTTCTTTTTTAAAAATGTATTTAGTACAAGGTCTATAGGATCTCAGTGTGACTAGGACTCCCTGTGATCCTCCTATTTTCAGCCTCCCAAGCACTGTAATTACAGGCATATGCTACTACACCCAGTCTCAATCGTCATCTCAACACACCCTGGGGTAGGTCTGGCGTAGCACACCTGGGATCGAACCTCAGTCCCTGCATTTGCCAAAGCAGGCAATTTAATCCACTGAGCTATCTGGCCAGCCCTGTTATTATTGCTTTTAAATCAGCATGTTCTTTGTTTTTTTGTTTGTTTTTGTTTTGTCTTTTTGAGACAGTGTCTTGCTGTGCAGTTCAGGCTGGCCTTGAGCTCACTTTTGCTGTCCAGGCTGGTCTCAAACTTTCATTGATCCTCCTGCCTCAGCAGTGCTGGGATTTAAATCAGCATGTTCTTGACTGCCCCATTGTTAGCAACGTCTTATTTATGCCTATAAAAAGGTCTCCCCAAGGAGCCGGGAATTGTGGTGCACGCCTGTAATCCCAGCACTCGGGGGAGGCTGAGGCAGGAGGATCGATGTGAGTTCGAGACCAGCCTGGGCTACAAAAGTGAGCTCAAGGCCAGCCTGAACTGCATAGTTGAGACCCTGTCTCAAAAAGACAAAAAAAAAAAAAAAAAGAAATTTGTTATTATTATTATTTTAAGTTATGGCTGGTTCAGCCTGCTCTAGGCGTGGGGCTGGTGCAGCATGTGGGGCTAGGGATTGAACCACAGTCCCTGTGGTTGCCTAAGCTTTCCTAAGCAGGCACTTTACATTGCTGAACTATCTTGCTGGCCCTGTATGTTGTTCTGAGACAGGGTCTCACTATGCAGTTCAGGCTGGTCTTGAACTCACTTTGTAGCTTCAGCAGGCCTTGAATTTACAATGATCCTCCTGCCTCAGCCTCCTGAGTGCTGGGATTACAGATGTGCCAACACACCCTGTTTGAAATTTGCATTTAATTTTTTATTACATGCCTGTCGTATATAATAATTACATTGGTCTTTTTTTAAAATGTATTTGGTACAGGGTCTCACTATGTAGCCTGGACTTGTAGTTATCCTCCTGTTTTTGGCCTCCCCTGAAGGATTATAAGTACACAACACCATCCCCAGTCTGGTGGCTGAGCATGCCCAGGGGCGTGGTCTATACATGTGGACTGGGATCGAACCCTGGTCCCTGAGGTAGCCTTGCCTACGCAGGCACTTAGTCTGATGAACTACCTTGCCAGCCCGATGATTAAATTCTTTGTGAATTTAATTCCCTACTTCATATAATCTTTTACTTTACTTTTAATCTAATTTGGGTCTCTCTTATAAATTGCGCAATACTTAAATATGTGTCCCATTTATTTTGCAAAACATGGTCTCAAAGTGTATCCACTTTCTTACAAATGACTCAAGCCTTTCTTTATTACAGAGTAGTAATCTACTATGTGTAAGTACTACATCTGTATCATTTTGCAACTTGATGGACATATACACTGCTTCCAAAATGTAGCTATTACAAATTGTGCTGTTACAACAAGGGGTGTGAAATTTATATTTGAGTAGAATAAAATACTATGTTTCAAATTGAAATTTTGTACTTATTATAACCAAAGACAAACAGGCACTGATTTTTTTTTTCTAACCTTTAAAGGAGAAAATAAAACAGAGTCACATATCATGGTAAACACTGCCTCTGTTAAAAAAAAAGAATTTCCCCCGCCAAAAAATTTCCAGTGCAAGCTGGGCGTGGTGGCGCACATGTAATCCCAGCACTCGGGAGGCTGAGGCATGAGGATTGGTGACAGTTCGAGACCAGCCTGAGCTACAAAACTGAGCTCAAGGCCAGCCTGAACTATACAGTGAGACCCTGTCTCAAAAAGACAAAAAAAAAAAAAAAAAAAAAAAATTCCAGTGCAACAACAAAAACGCTATAAAAACTTGTATGTTTTTACTTATCTGAATAGTTATAATTTCAAAGTCAATCTGATCCTGATCCTAAAAGGTTTTATTTAGGTATTATCAAGAATTGAGTTTTGTTAAAAACAAACAAAACAAAAAAAGCCAGGCTTGGTGGTGCATGCCTGTAATCCCAGCACTTGGGAGACTGAGGCAGGAGGATCACTGCAAGTTCAAGACCAGCCTGGGCTACAAAAGGGAGCTCAAGGCCAGTCTGAACTGCATACAGATCCTGTCTCAAAGACAAAGGAAAAAAAAAATTGAGTTTTGTTGACTGCTGCCTCTTCCCCATTTGCCACCACCCTTCCATAATACTGCGTATCAAACCCAGAGCCTCTGCACTGTGCTATGTCCCCCATCAGAGTTTTTTGCTCTTAATTTTAAGACAGCCTTGCTAAGTTTCTAAATTGCCCATGGTAGGCTTGAACTTGCTATCCTCTGATACCAAGAATGCTGTTCAGATGTCCAGAGTGCAGGGGCTACAGGTGTGCCACAATACTCAGCTCATGTACATTAATTTTTTTTTTTGAACATTAATTTTTCTGCTAGTGGGAATTTCACTTTAGAGCCTTACAAATGGTAGGTAAGGATTCTAGCACGTTGTTAGTATTTCCAGCCTGATAAATGCCTCGCATAGAAAGGTACATTCAAAAAGTATAATTTAAATTTAAGTCAATGTACTCTGCTTATTAGAATGGATAAAATATTTGGCATTATCAAGTTCACAATTTAAGTAAAGCAATGCTTATTATTTGTCTAAGGTTTTCTATGGACTGTTTTAAACCCTACAGGATTATAAGGACTAAAGCATGCAGAAACAAAAATGGCTTTTATGCAGTAGGAATGTAGCTCGGTGGCACAGTCCCTGCCTGCCAAGTGTGAGGGTGTGACTTGGGTTCCCAGCACCAAAAATAAAGGTGTTTACATTAAACCAAGTGATGAGCTGGACATGGTGGCACATGCCTGTAATCCCAGCACTTGGGAGGCTGAGGCAGGAGGATCAGTGAGAGTTCGAGACCAGCCTGGGCTACAAAAGTGAGCTCAAGGCCAGCCTGAACTGCATAGTGAGACTCTGTCTCAAAAAGCCAAACCCCCCCCACAAATAATAAATAAGTAAATAAATAAATAAATAAATAAGAATAAAAAATAAATACATAAACCAAGTGATGAAATAGCTAAATACCCTAAACAAAACAACCAGAAGTAGGCAAATTAAGAAAGAGCAAACAGAAAAAAATTTATAAATTACAATTTAACATGTAAAAGAGCCTCATAATATCAGAGTGTGTAAACAGCTAATATTGTTAACTTTGATGTCTGCAAGACTATTGAAAGGAGCAATTAATGCTTCAATCTTTTTTCTTTTTAATTTTTTATAATTTCTTGGGACCAATTTTGCAGCTTATATTTGTAATCTGAACAACTAATTTAGAGACAATAATATGTAATATAACAACCATTGCTGAATTCCTATTATTTAGATCAGTGAAATTCTATGTCATTTCTAAATTATTTTTTTACTAATTTTTATTCTCTTAGAAAAATGCCTAATTAAGCCGGGCGTGGTGGCACATGCCTGTAATCCCAGCACTTGGGAGGCTGAGGCAGGAGGATCAATGTGAGTTCGAGACCAGCTTGGGCTACAAAAGTGAGCTCAAGGCCAGCTTCAACTGCATAGCGAGACCCTGTCTCAAAAAGACCAAAAAAAAAAAAAAAAAAAGCCTAATTACAAAACCTCAATAGGAAATTTAACTGCTTAAAGTACATTATTATTCAATCCTAAATCATTTGGCATCTACATATATACAAACACAATATCAAACTGAAATTTTTCTTACCAGCTTTTGGTTTTACAAGCCCCACAGCAAGAATAGTCTCACTAAGTCCATCAAAATACGCAAGGTCTCCTCTGTTAATAATTGAACAAAAAATGTTACACATATGAAGAAACATCTTACTTTACAATGTTATTAGTTAAATAATTTTAAAACATAAGATAGAGGGGCTCGGGAGATAGCTCAGAGGCACAAGTGCCTGCCTGGCAAGGTCCTGAGTGAGATACCCAGTTCTGCAAAAACAAAAACAAAAACACAATAAGAAAACGTAAGATAAGATGAAACAACCGAACTAGCAAACAAAACTAGTTCAGTCCCAAGTGTCAGAGACACAGACTTGCATGTGGCTAAGCAAGAACCAGAAAAACAGGGAAAGCTCCATCACCTTCTAAACATCACACATCACAGCTACTATAATTATTAACATCGTTACAGTAAAAATAGTTACAGAAACTTTTACTTCAAAAAAGTTATTTCACATAGCTACAAATGTAAGCTGTCGCACAGTGCAAGTTCTGATTTAATGATACAGTTTTTGAATGTGTGGTGAACATGCTCCTTAAAGAACATTAATTACTTATAAATAAGAGTTAACATTTTGGGGTTTGGGAGATAGCTCAGTAAAGTAAGTGTTTCCCTCCCAAGTGCATGGGCTTGAGTTCAATCCTTGGTTCTGCCAAAAAAAAAAAAAAAGGAGCATTTTAACTTCATGGGCTTTCTGTTATTTTGCACAGCACTTAAGATCGCCCTGGCCCTTCACTTAAGTCTTTCCATTCAGTACATTTAACTTATACACAAAGTCAAGACCGCAAACAACAAAACTTTTAAATTACTTCTATAAATTACCAGATATTCATTCCACAGAAATGCAAGGAAAACAGAAGACTTTAACAATGTCAAGGGGCTACAGAGATAGCACTGTGGCACAAGTGCCTGCCAGGTAAGTGCGTGGACATGAGTTTGAATCCTGGTCCCACAAAAACAAAGAACAAAACAAAAAACAATGTCGAAGGTTCTCTCTCTCACACACATACACAAAAAGACTATGTAGGCCAATCACTTAAGAGTTGGTCACAAATTTAGATTTCGGGAACAACTTTAAAATTCCTAACATTAGCCGGGTGTGGTGGCGCACGCCTGTGATCCCAGCACTCGGGAGGCTGAGGCAGGAGGATCAGTGCGAGTTCAAGACCAGCCTGGGCTACAAAAGTGAGATCAAGGCCAGCCTCAACTGCATAGTGAGACCCTGTCTCACAAAGACAAAAAATAAATAAATAAATAAATAAAATAAAATAAAATAAAATTCCTAACATAGAACACACATTTTTAACACTCACAATGATTAGTGTGGGTATTAAGAAGCATTGAGATGAATGTTAAATGAATGATATATAAATAAGGCAGTATCTAATGAGCGGAACATTAGCTGTAATGATTAATAAAGGTTACTGAATTCCAACTGCACTAAGGCAAACAAACCTCAATTACGTACCCATCTTCATAGTTCCACATGAATATGTCACTGTCAATTGTGAGCCATGCTCTGCTGATAGGAGGGAACACACCCATCATGCAGTTACACTGCATATCTGAGGTAGTACTGATGTAAGGTAGAAAAGAATTCAGTTTTGTTACTTTCCTTTATAATTTTTTTTTTTTTAGTTTTGTTATTTTCCTTGAACTTGTGTCAACATCTTTTTACTTGACGCTGATGATAAAAAATAAACTCATGAACAAGTTGGGTGTGGTGGTGCATGCCTATAATCTCAGTAAGTGAAGCAGAGGCAGAAGGATTGCTTTGAGCTCAAGGCCAGCCTGGGTAACAACAAACTGAGTCTATGGCCAGGATGAACTGCACACAGATAAACAAACCATGATCTGGGAAAAACAAAAACAAAAAAAACATGATCTTAGGGGCTGGGGAGATAGCTCCATGGCACAAGTGCCTGCCTGGCAAGTACACAAGTACAAGGTCATGAGTTTGAACCCTGGTTCCACAAAACAAAACAACAACAACAAAAAAAAACCATGATCTGCAGGCTGGCAAAATAGCTCAGAGGAAAAAAAAAAAAAAAAAAGCTCAGAGGTCTAAAATGCCTGCTTAGGCAAGGTTAGGCAACCACAGGGACAGAGGTTCAATCCCAGTATCACATGCTGCACCAGCCCCAGCCCCAGGGCAGGCTGAGCAGGCTATTAAAAACAAACAAACAAAAATAATAATAAAAATAAAAATAAAAATGGGTGTAGGGGCTTTGGTTATAGCTCAGTGGTAGAGACCTGGCTTACATGTATGAGTCCCTAGATTTGATCCCTGGCACTGTCACAAATAAACATATTTAGTCCTCTTTAAAAATGGAAAGCTAACCATGTACTTATTTGTTTTCTTTTTCGCTTGTAAGATAGGGTCTTGCTATGCAATGCAGGTCAGCCTTGACTGGCTGTGTAGTCAAAGCACCCTGAAACTTGCAATCTTCCTGACTGAGCCTCCTAAGTACTGGGATTACAGGTGTACAATACTATGCCAAGTTTGAAATGTATGTGAAATAAAACATAAATGAACATAGCCCTGCCTTCAGGGCAGGCTGAGCCAGCCATTAAAAATAAATAAATAAATAAATAAATAAATAAACAAAACAAAAGCTTAAAAAAAATGAACATATACATACTACACTAAACACAAAATAAGAAGTATAAGAAAAATACCAGACTTAGCATTTTCTGAATACTCAAACACAAAGAAATAGGATACGTCCAAACTGTTCAACAAGTTCAGGAGGAAGAGGAACTCTTCGGATGGAACTAATCTCTGGAAGATTGGGTACTGACAGCAAATCAGGTCCTTGTAGAGGATAATCCATATCAGACATGCCAGAAACAGTGGGATTATCTACAAAAAAAGGAAACAAAGCATTTATAATAATGTATTGATCATCAAATATATTTAGCAGTTCAGGCCACAAAAATATGCACAAAAGGGTTTTAAAGATACAAAGAGATCAGTTCTGCTGATACAAAACTCTACTCTTGGGCGTGGTGGTGCACACCTGTAATCCCAGCACTTGGGAGGTTGAGGCTGGAGGATTGCTGCAAGTTCGAGACCAGGCTAGGCTACAAAAGTGAGCTCAAGGCCAGTCTGAACTGAACAGCAAGACCCTGTCTCAAAAAAAAAAAAAAAGAGTGGGCAGTAACTGTTTCAGTCCTGAGTTTAAACTATTTTTCACAAAAACTTTTTTTTCTTACTTATTTAGTACAAGGTCTCACTACACAGCTTGGATTCCTAGTAATCCTCCTGCATCAAGCCTTCCCAGTACTGGGATCATAGGCACATACCACCACACCTGGTTTCTGGGCTAGCATGGTACACCTGGAGTTCCCAGGCTAGGACTGCAGGATTGAACCTGGGTCCTGCACTTACCAGGCAGGCACTTAGACCACCAAGCTATCTCCCCAACCCAGCTATATATATTCTAAAATTGTTTTATATGTCAGTTTTCTCCAACAGGGTAATTAGATTGTCAGGGTCTGACTTGTAGGATAAAGAGATTCAAACTGAACATACCAGCCCATTCCTGCCCTTTGTGTTCAATCTTAAAGCAAGAGAAAGACTGCTCAGTGAGAACAGTTTTTAGAGAGCTATGTGGTAATCCTAGAGCCGGGGAGGCTCAGACAGGAGGATCACTAGGAGCCTGAGTTACGCAGGAAAACCCTGTATCAAACAAACAAATAGAATGTATAAAACTAAAAAGATACAGTATAAAGAAAATACAGTAAATCCCTATGTATTGATTATCAAGTTTTAACAATCACCAATATATTCCACCATGTTTGATTTATATTAACCATCCAGTCTCTTCCAGCAGTTTTTGATTTTTTGAAACACGGTTTCACTACATAGTTCAGTCTGATTCTGAATTCCTGGATTTGCTACCCTGGCTCAATTTCTTCAGAGATGGGACCTTAGGCATGTGCCACTCTGCCTAAGTCTGAATTTAGGCTATGTATAAATTGTCAGGGGTGTGTTTTGATTTACATTCCAGAGTATCCTGGTTGTTGCTCATGAAAAATTTTGTTTATATTTTTCAGGTCTCTGCTTTTGTAGAATTCTCATCTCCCAAAAGGTCACTCACTGTAGCAGCTTATGTCATTCCATAATTTAAGATCGTTAAGCGAATCACTTTCCAGTCATCTTTCTTTTGTTGACAATACATCCTTCTCGTCCATCAGCAGCACTAAATTCCCTGTTCTTTTCCTTTATTTCATAGGGAGGCCTTTCAACACCTCTCTGCACTTCACATTACACTGCATACACAATAAAGCATATCTCGGAAAGAATATGATAATCTCCAAGTTAACCTGTTTGTTCGTCTGACTTATTAACACAAGGAATAATACAGACGAGACTAGTGTCAAAGAGATCCTTAACAGATCCTTAACTGGCTTTAGTGATAAATACTTGGGAGCAATGAGACGCTTATTGGAGTTGGGGGTTTCTGGCTCTTTCTGTATCAACTATACACAATAAAGCAAATGTAGGAAATCTTGTTCTTCAAAAAGTCGGCAAATGGTGTCTACGTCTCAGCCTGTCCTTTTCAGGAACAACCCTTAAGACCAAATTAGAAAGTCAGAAGAGTTCGTTTGGCAGAATAAGCAGAAGCACGAAATAGGCACCGATCACTCACTTGGGGCAGACACCATGAGAAGCTCGGAAAGGTCCGGGTACATGCGGTCTTCTTCCAATTGTAGGTCGATAAGCCGTCCTGCATTTTCCAGAGCTTCCTGTAGGGCTGAGGTGGACACAGAGGCCGGCATCGCCGTACCGAGTGAGGCAGACGGCATCTCGAACACCGTAGCCACCAGAGCTCACAAATGTTCAAACTACAAAGAGAAACGCCAGACTACCCCCAAAATGTAACACACCCCGCTTCAGGCGCGCGCGCCAAACGAGAATTTGGGCGCCTAGTCATGACGCACTTCCTGCTCTTGAGTTGGGGCGGGGACTCGAAGAAGCTTTTTGGGTATTGAAAAACGAAGCTGTTCACTGGGACAATCGCTGAGGTGGAGCGAGGGGCGGGGACTCTGGGGATCAGGATGGGGAGGTGGGGGTTTGGTACACCAGGAGAGCAGAGGACTGGACGGGTAGGGTGGGTGGTGAATTAGGAGACTAATTAGGGACAGGGGAGAGGGGCGGGACTGAGGAAGGACTGGGGAAGGAGAGGGGCGGGGTGGGGCAGGGTTGGTTGGGCTGGAGGAGGGAGGAGGAACCCGGAAGTGGGGCCCCGAGTCCCTCTGGCGTAGTTGCTAGACCGTTTCGGCCGGGTTCTGCCCAGGGCTCGTTCTTCGTCTCGAGCATTCCTAGGAATCCAGCAACTGCAGCTGTTAAAAGAGTAAAACTCAATTATATAAAGGGTTAGCTGTGATACCTCATTAGTAGTGTGGAGGCTTAACTCCAAGAGAGACCTTAATTTACAACTTTAGTAACAAAGTGCTTGCTTCATCATGGCATGTGTTGCTACACAGGCAAAACTACTCGTCAAGGTGAATGTAAACATCCCTTTGTTGTTTCTTCCCGATGATCTGTAACCCATTTCTCAGAGTTGAAGAAAGACTGGAGAACTCAGTGCCCTTAAAAGCTTTCTGTGAAGTCACGGCCAAATTGTTTCCTTTAATGTATAACTATGACAGAAAACGATTCCCACGAGATACAAAATGGAAGCTGACCTAATAAAATCCTGCAGTGGAAAACCTTTCTTCCAGAAGTGGTACAGAGACAGAAGGATTATGGCGAGTTTGAGGCCAGCCTGGACTGCTTAGCGAGACTACTTCAAAGAGAAAGAAATAAAGATAGGTAAATAAATAACCCTTTTCAACTTAATGGAGGCTTTCAGATTAGCTCAGTGATTTAATCGCCTGCATGGGCAATCCCAGTCAGGCACAGGGGATGGAAAAAAAGCCTCTCTGGGATCCTTGTTTATGATCATACACCCTCTCATATCCTCTAATCTTTAAAAGTTTAAGTCTTTAGTGCTGTTGCGGTCCTGACTTGGAATTTGCCTGCTCTTGCAGTGTGTCAATAAACTATTAAAACTTTTCTACATTCCTTTGAGTGTTGATAAATTTTTGTACTGTGTACTGTACCTTTCTTTCACATGCTATACTTCGCATATGAAATATTTAATGCCCAGTGTGGATACACTGGACAAAGGGATGATTCATATCTGTAGCAGGACTGAGAAAATTGATATGAGATATTTCAGCACACAGCCATGCACAATATAAAATTTATGACTTATTTCTAACGTTTTCCATGTGACATTTTTGAGTTATGTTTAACCTACCATGAACTAAAAATGCTGAAAGTGTTGCAGGCAGCTGAGTTAGACAGAAATATAGGTAATCAGACAGGGCTAGGCCCTGAAGGAGACAATGTAGAAGACAAATGACTTTGCAACTTTGGAGGAGATAGACACCCCTACTGTGGATCACACCTCAAGACAAGATCAAATAAGGCCAGGCATAGTGGCACATGCCTGTAATCCCAGCCCTTGGGAGGCTGAGGCAGGAGGATCAATGCAAATTTCAGACAAGCCTGGACTACAAAAGTGAGCTCACAGCCAGCCTGAATTGTGTAAGGAGACCCTGTCTCAAAAAAGACCAAACAAATGCGTACCTACCTAAGGTTGGACAGCAGGAACTGATATTCTAAACAGGTCTCTGGTTTTAAAGACACCTCAGTCACTAACCCAGCCTACTGCAGCAAAAAGCCCCTGTTCTCTATTAATGACTCTGCTTTGGTACTCGATTTAATCAATTTTACCTGACCAATTGTACTTCTAATTTTACTGGCTGACCATAGTTTTGTCCCAACTCATGCCTACCTAGCAAGTTCCCATGTTCTCCACCTTAGACCCACCTCACCACTTGTTTTTATTTATTTATTTATTTATTTATTTATTTTTCTTGTTTCAGAACCTTTGTTTATTCACTCATTTTTATGGCCCCCTCAGCCTGCCCTGAGGGCAGGGCTGGCGCAGCATGTGGGGCCTGGGATTGAACCTCGGTCCCTGCAGCCGCCTAAGCTTTCCCAAGCAGGCACTTTAGACCACTGAGCCATCCTGCTGGGCCCCACCACTTGGTTTTGCTCTATAAGAAATCTCTGAAAAAGACAAATTTGGGCAACCCCTCAGTCTCTCTTGGACAGGAGCTTCCCCCCTCCCCCCTGTAAATATATTCCGCTCTTAATCTCTGTTGTTCCTAAAATTCATTCTTTGTTTGTAGAAAACAGGAACTCTCAATCTTTCAGGTTGGGAGTTTCATTTCCCTATATCACAAGAAAATTGAAGATGGGAAAGTACTGTACCAGGAAAAAGTAGAGTTTCAATTACTGATGTATACATAGGCAGTTGAGCCTTGAATTAGATCCCCACTCCTTTTATTTATTTATTATTTTTTATTTTGAGATAAAAATCTTGCAAAATTTCCCAGGTGCGACTTGAATTTGCAATCTTCAGCCTGAACCTCCCAGAGCACTGGGATTGAAGGTATATCCCACCATGCCTGTATCTATTTACTGTGTTTTGTTTTGGTTTGTCTTTTTCAAATCACACGTTAAAATATGACATCTGGAATGATGCTTGCTTTTAATTCAGCACAAATCAGACAATGGAGCGTTTTCAACTCTAGAAATGATATATATGATGTAGCAATGCTGTTGCTAACATTTCTGCTTAGCAAGCCCTATTTGCATGTCCAGGCTGCTTTCCCAATATACCTGTCAAACTGAGTACAGAGACCACAAGAGCCTTGGCCCTTTACAGGAAGTTTGTTGACTTTCTGGGGGCACATATTGTAAAGCATTTTGGTCTCAGGTTCTCTTGTTTTTTTTTTTTTTTTTTTATGAACTATTCAGGATTCCAAAGAGTTTCCTTTATACGGGTTACATTTATTTCTTGTTAACTTAAAAATAAAATTAAAATCTTAAATTCATTTAGCAAATCCATGTGAATATAGTAACATTATCAGAAATTAATGTACTTGTAAAACCAAGATACTAGAGAGAACAAACATTATTTCATATTTTTGCAAATCTCTCTAACGTGATTTAATAAGTCATACTGAACTCTCACATATGCATTTGCTATGGCTCTGTTGTGGGAGGTTGTTTAATTGACATGAATAAGGAAAAGATAGCTTTGGTTACATACCTGAGAAAGGGAGAAATATTTTCACAGCTCTTTTAGATAATTTTGAGTATCATTTTTGTACTATACCAAACCTTTATAAGTAAGAGATTGTTTCTCACATATTATTTGAAATGTAGAATTTGAAACAATGAATTTGTGGTGTCTGTGTATGTTTGTGTGTATGTATTTGTGTGGGGTGCTGGAAATCAAACAATGAACCTCACACATGCCAGGCATATGCTCTATGATTGCACTGTACCCTTGTAAGAGAGATTTTTACAAAACCCACATGGCCCCAGTACAGGAATTTCCAGGACTAGTTCTAGAATCCTTTAAGAGTTAAAATTACAAAATGCTACTTATAGTTTTGCTTCTTCCCTTGCTTGTGCCCAATGCTGATGCTGCACCTGCTAAAAGTTCAGATAAGCCCAAGGATGGGAACAACTTCCCATGTCAGAATGTCCTATTTCTTTTTTTTTTTTTTTTTTTTTTTTGTCTTTTTTTGAGACAGGGTCTCGCTATGCGGTTCAGGCTAGCCTTAAACTCACTTTTGTAGCCCAGGCTGGTCTCGAACTCGCACTGATCCTCCTGCCTCAGCCTCCCGAGTGCTGGGATTACAGGCGTGCGCCACCACGCCCGGCTAATGTCCTATTTCTTGTAAGCAACCCAACTGTGGCCTGATCTAAGTCTCCATCCTCCCCTGTAGATAAGCCTGACCACTAGTTACAAAGATGTAACAAAATTTGCAGAATGCACCCCGACCGAACATCTGCTGGCCATATTAAGAAACGTCCTTGCAGCTCAACTCTAAACTTCCTCATAGATATACCTACCAATAAGTGTACAAAAAACCACTTAACTTAACCAATGCCATTTACTTTTGTAACTGCGCTTGCAAAACTCCTCCTGCCTTTGTCTGTGGGCTTAAATATACTACCCACACGCTGCTTGGGGCTCTCTGTTCCTGCGTGTTCAGTGAGCCCCACGCATGCTTGGAAAATAAAATCTCCTTGCTTTTTGCATGAGAGAACGTCTCTTGGAGTCTTCCTTCACGCGGTGTGCTTCTCAACCCTAACACCCTCACTAATTTAAAATTCACTGGTCTATGTTGTCCTTTGATCCATGTTTTATCCCTATATGATTGTGTAACATGGAGTGAATTTGTGGTTTGTTATTTTGAAAATCTCAAAGTTGGTGACTTTGGAAATATCAGTTCACTGAGTTAGGGAGAACTTCTAATGTTGACATATTTCGCTATAGAAAACAATTGTTAGCTGCCCATGGTGGTGCATATCTGTAATCCCAGCACTTGGGAGGCTGAGGTAGGAGGATTGGTATGAGTTTGAGACCATCCTGGGCTACAAAAGTGAGCTCAAGGTTAGCTTGAACTGCACAGCGAGACCCGAGACCCTGTCTCAAAAAGACAAAAAAAAAAAAAAAAAAAAAGAAAACAATTGTTAGGTTAATATCATACCTGTTTCAGCAACTTTTCTCTTCTTACTGAGATAAAAAAATACACAACATCCAAAGTTAAAAGAAGAAAGCTTTAATTTTTGGCTCTTAGTTTGTACATGTTTTAGTCCGTATTTGCCTGGTTCCGAGGTAGGGTGGCCTAGCAGAGGGGCCTGCAGAGGAGAAACAATCCATGATGAAGCAGGGCAAGGGAAGTGGTACAGCAGTGAAACAGCCAGCAAGCCATGGCAGCACCTTTCCGTCCCTGTTTTCTGTCCAGGCTACTAAGCCTCACACACTGGGCACTGCACCCTTAATTCCAGCATCATAGCCTTAATTCATCATCCTAAATCCAGCCACATCTGAAAAGCTCCACCTAAGATCACATGAGACTTTGGGGGAATATTGTCATTTCAGAGGGAAACACATTTTAAAAGTCAAAGAGTTGCCTAGAGTGGTGGTGCATGCCTGTAATCCCAGCACTTGTGAGGCTGAAGTAGGTGGATCACTGTGAGTTCAAGACTATTCTGGGCTACAGTTAGCTCGGGGTCAGTCTGGACTGGATAGCAATACCTGTCTCCAACACACACACACACACACACACACACACACACACGCACGCACATTCACACAAACAATCAAGTAGGTCAGTAATAGAGCACTTGTTTAGCAGGAGCGAGAACCTAGATTTCAGTACCATCCATCCATCCGTCCATCCGTCCATCCGTCCATCCATGCATCCATGCATGCATGCATCCGTCCGTCCGTCCGTCCGTCTGTCCGTCCGTCCAGTGTTTTGCAGAAACTCCACAAAATTGTTCTTTCCCTCAGAGTTGCCGGGAAGTGTCCTCGGTGACATTTCTCCGCCAAACCGGTAGGGCGGTGCTTGACCGCAAGCATCGTTTTCTCTTCCGAGGGCGCCGCTCTTCGCGTTTGCTAGGACGTTGATCCCCGCGGAGACGCTTCCTCCCGGTTAAGCCGGGAGAATTAGCTAGAGTTGTGAGCGTAGCTGTACGGTGTTCTGCGCAGAGGGCGGATATGGAGCCGTCGGTGCCCAGCGAAGGTGGGCTCTGTGGCGCGAGCCGGGGCGGGGTTCGGTGGGGCGGAGAACTGGGCACTTCACTAATTAGGCCTCCCCTCTCCTCGCCACAGTGACAGCCCCTGACGCGTCGGGACCAGACCCACAGCTGGCGGTGACCATGGGCTTCACGGGGTTCGGTGAGTGACGGTCGGGGCAGAGACACTGTTTGTGCTTGATTTTCTTTTTTCTTTTCCAGGGCTGTCACTTTTGCCTTGTGCCTACTCCCTGTGACAACTCCGAATTGCGTTAGCTTCAGTGTAGACCTTCTGTTCGTCTTCTGCTGAACTGTTGAGACCAGTTCAGATGACCCCTGTGAGAAACTTTGAGCGGAAAGGGATTGCTTTCGTTACCCGCCCGGAGGAGGGAAGACACTTGCTGATAGAGACAGTTTCTTTGCTTCCTGACAATCCTTAACGACATGGACCTGGGGTTAACGCATGGAGATTAAGTGGCATTATTGTGGTTGCTCAGTTCTATTGCCTGATTGAGACAAGGTCTCCATATGTAGTTTTGGCTGGCCTTGAACTCGTTGTGTATCACAGGCTGGCCTGCAACTCTGATCTTTTCTTTTTTTTTGGTCTTTTTGAGACAGGGTCTAGTTATGCAATTTGGGCTGACCTTGAGCTCACTTTTGTAGCCCAGGTTGGTCTTGAACTTGCACCGATCCACCTGCCTCAGCCTCCCAAGTGCTGGGATTACAGTCGTGAGCCACCACGCCCGGCTACAACTCTGATCTTTGAGCGCTGGGACCACAGGCGTGCACCACCATGTCTAGTTCAGTGTAGTTCATAGATTGCCTTCACAGTTTTCACTTGAGACTGGGAGTAGTAGGGCACGCGTGCAATCCCAGCATTTACGATGCTGAGAGCTGAGCATGGTGGCACACGCCTGTAATCCCAGCACTTCCGGAGGCTGAAGCAGGAGGATTGGTGCGAGTTCGAGACCAGCCTGGGCTACAAAAGTGAGCTCAAGGCCAGCCTGAACTGCATAGTGAGGCCCTGTCTCAAAATGACAAAAAAAACAGAGGCCAGAGAATTGTTTCAAGTCCAGGCCAGCTTTAGCTATACAATAAAGAAAAAAAGGAAGAATCTTCCCTTCAGCCTTTATGTGTACCCAAGTTATGAGATAATATGTGGACATGTTATTAGAGAAAGTTCTTAAAAATGTGTAGACATTTGTTAAAAAACATTAGCAGTAATAAAAACCAAACGTAAATGATTTTCCATTCCATTCCTGTTAACAAGAGCACTTGTTCATTTTTTCATTCATTTACTTAACTAATATATATTTTTTCGGAACTGGCAATTGAACTCAGGACCTTGCACTTGCCAGGCAGGCACTTGTGCTCCTCAGCTGTCTCCCAGCTACTGCTTAGCTAATATCTGGAGACACAAATTTGGTATCCTCTGCATTGTCACACCCATGTAAGGGTAATTATAGTATATGTGTTTATTTCAGGGTTCTTGAAAGCCTTACCTCTTAATTTATTTTATTTTATTTTTTTTACCTCTTAATTTAAAAAGTAATCATTAATTACAGAAAATCTGGAAAACACATTTGCAAGGAATAAAGTAATATTTGTACTCATAAAAATTAAAACAATTTGTTTTTAGGTTTTTTTTTACTGCTGTGAACTAGGAATATGTTATACTCATGAATAAATTGGTTTATGCATGGTGGCAAATCTATGGCATGTGTGCTGCAGCTGGCTTTATCATCAAATGATGTAAAAGATTCACTATCACTGATATAATTTAAAAAAAATTTTTTTTTAGATTTTATTTATGTATGTTTTTCTTGTTTCAGAACCCTTGTTTGTTTATTCACTCATTTTTATGGCTGGCTCAGTCCGCTGTGTGGGCAGGGCTGGCGCAGCATGTGGTGCCGGGGATCGAACCGAGGTCCCTGAAGCCGCCCAAGCTTTCCCAAGCATGCGCTTTAGACCACTGAGCCATCCTGCCGGGCCCCTATCACTGATATAATTTTAAAGACTGTTATTTTTATAATTATTATTTTTTTGTGGTACCGGGGACTGAACTCAGGACCCTGTGCTTGTCAGACAAGTGCTTATTCCACTGAGCTATCTCCCAGCCCCACTAAAGACTTTATTTTGAGAATTTTCTCATAAAGTTATATATATACATGTATATATACACACACATATGTATATATATATATATATATATATACATGTGTATATATATGTACACATATATATGTTTGTATGTATGTATAATGGCCAGGTGAGCCTGCCCTAAGGGTAGGATTGGTGCAGCATGTGGTGCTGGGGATCAAACTACAGTCCCTGTGGTTGCCTAAGCTTGACTAAGCAGACACTTTAGACCACTGGCCCATTTCGCTGGCCCCTAAAATGGTCTTCTAAAACATGTTTTTGTTGTTTATTTCCTTGTGACATTGGGGGTTAAATTCACTCTAGCTAAGCAAGAGCTCTTTCACTGAGCCACTCTGTTAAACCCATAAATCATAACTTTTAGCAGATAGGAAGTGCCAATTTCTAATATTTTTAAAAAGTTTCTTGTAGTTTTTAACTGTGTTTTTTCCAATAATGCCGAAACATTTTTATGAATAGCACTTTTCTTTTTATACAAAGATATTTATTTATTTATTTATTTATTTATTTATTTTTTGTCTTTTTGAGACAAGGTCTCGCTATGCAGTTGAGGCTGGCCTTGAGCTCACTTTTGTAGCCCAGGCTGGTCTCGAACTCGCACCAATCCTCCTGCCTCAGCCTCCCGAGTGCTGGGATTACAGGCATGAGCCACCACGCCCGGCTCAATACAAAGATTTTTATATGTATGTATTTTTATGGTATCCTCTATATTGTCACACTTTAGACTGCCAACATGAATATGAAATTCATATATGAAATATGAAAAACGACTTTTTACTTCATATTTTTATGTAAAAAAATTTCAAAAATGGGCCGGTCAGATAGCTTTGTGTCCCAGGCCAATCCTGAACTTGCAATGATCTTCCTTCCTCAACTTCCCAAGTACTAGAATTATAGGCATGTGCCACCATGACCAGCTTTAGGCTGGTCTTGAACTCAGTAAGTAGCCCAGGCAGGCCTTGAACTCACTGCAATCCTCTTGCCTTGGCCTTCGAGTACTGAGACTATGGGTGTGTACCACCATGCCCTGAAGTTTTCAAGTATTTTAAATATGAAAAACTCATTCTGTAGTTAAGATATTGTTGTTAAAACTTCCCTTTTTTTGATATTGTATGATTATATTGGAGCCATGTTATAAAATAGATGAAGTGGTTTACTGATCAATAAGTATTGAATACTTATGGTATGGTCAGCTTACTAGAAGATAATCATAGTCTGCCACTTTTTTATGTTTTAGGGAAAAAAGCTCGCACATTTGACTTAGAAGCAATGTTTGAGCAAACACGAAGAACAGCTGTAGAAAGAAGTCGGAAAACACTGGGTAAGAAGTTCACATATATGCTCTTTGTTTTAAATACTACATATACTTTATGTACAAGTATGTTGAGAATACAAGATACAAAGTTGTGAAGGACCATCTATGTTAGTTCCTTTGAAAGGGGAACTTAACTTTTTTCTTTATCTTCTTTTTTTTTCCTTTTTGAGACAACATCTCATTATGTAGTTCAGGCTCTGCTTGAACTCACTTTTGTAGCACAGGCTGGTCTCAAACTCACACCAATCCTCCTGCTTCAGCCTCTCCTTTGTCTTTTTTTTTTTCTTTTGTCTTTTTGAGATGGTCTTGCTCTGCAGTTCAGGCTGCCTTTGAGCTCACTTTTGTGTCCCAGGCTGGTCTTGAATTCCTGGGTCTTCCTGCCTCAACCTCCTGAGTGCTGGGATTACAGGCGTGCACCACCACACTACCATGCCTTTGTCTTGTCTTTTGTTTTCTTTTGGTGGTACCAGGGATCGAACTTAGGACCTTGTGCTTACCAGGCAAGCACTTATTCCACTGAGCTATCTCCCTGGCCCCTTTCTTTGTCTTTTAAACATGATAAAAATTGCATCTAAATAAGAGGGTTCTGAATACTGTGTATTTAAAAATCTTTTAAAAGTGTGCTGTATATAGGGGCTGGGGAGATAGCTCCATGACACAAGTACCTGCCTGACAAGGGCAAGGTTGTGAGTTCCAACCCCGGTCCTGCCAAAAAAAAAAAAAAAAAAAAAAAAAAAGTATATTGTGTGAACACACAAGGATTCTCAACTTTTAGGAATGAGAATAACAGTTTCTTCGTTACCACTCTTCCTGCCTCTGACTCTCATTTTATTTTTCTCTTTCCTGCTTACAGTGGAACCAGTATTTGGAAGGCTGGGCCAGATGTGGCTCTCAGAACTATACACACCACTGACTGTTGACCCAGATAGTATAGAACATTGAAACATACAGTGAAATTGGCTGCTGCTGAATATCTGCTTTAATGAGTTATATCAGGCATTTGTTTTCTAAGCTTGTTTGATACCACACATTTTGTCATTCTAGACCATCTCAGGGTTTTCAGAAAAGACTGAGGCTTCTGCTTTCTTTGGATCTGCTCTTCAGGCCAGTTTTATGCTAGAGGAGGAATAAATATAACCTGATAAACCAGAAGGGGCTAACAATCAGGATTGCTGGAAAAATGGATTTGTCATTGTTGGCTTAAAAATGAAAAACAGTTAAAACACAATAGTTAATATTTAGACAATGAGGTTGAAATCAAATATTTTTGTTGTTTGGAAGATGCTGGCTTTTTGGAGGTGTTAATGAAAAAGCAGCTGTATACATAAACTTTTCTAAAAACCCAAAGTATAGTGATGACCACCATAAATCTATCACTTATATTTTTAATTACTGTAAAAACTCATGGCTATAAATCTATCACTTAGATTTTTAATTACTGTAAAAACTCATGGCTAGGGTTACTTCCATTTTCCCTCCTCCTGGTTTATTTTGAAGCACATCATAGACATAATTTCATTCATAAATACTTTGAATATTTTTGTATGTATCTCAATAAGGATCCTTGGGGAAAAAAAGTAACTAATAAACCTTTAAAGAGATGGGAAAAACCAAAACCAAGCTGCTTTTCCTTCTCTTACACATCGTACTTTGTACTTCACTTTTAATAGCAGATGTGCACAGGTAGTTGTCAGACATCAGGCAGTTGTGATGTAGACACTATAGGTTTTTTTTTAATAATTTTTTTTTTTTTACTTATTTTTTTCTTGTTTCAGAACCTTTATTTGTTTATTCACTCATTTTTATGGCCGGCTCAGCCCGCCCCGAGGGCAGGGCTGGCGCAGCATGTGGTGCCGGGGATCGAACCGCAGTCCCTGAAGCCACCCAAGCTTTCCCAAGCAGGTGCTTTAGACCACTGAGCCATCCCGCCGGGCCCCGACACTAGTAGGTTTTTAGTCACTCAGTTCAGTTATTTTTTTTCTTTTTTTCCCAAGTATGTATGTATGTGTGTGTATGTATGTATGTATGTGTTTGATACAGGATCTTACAAAGCAGCTTGCACCTGTAGTGATCCTCCTATGAGTCTCAGTCTCTCCAGTGCTGGGATTATAGGCCTGTGCCACCATGCCCAGTAGCCAGTAAGACTGCCTCCAGTTAAGATGCTTAGTGCAATCCCAGTTTGTGGTTTGTACCAGTTATCTACTGGCTTTTTTTTTTTAAATTTTTTATTTTATTTTATTTTTTTTCTTGTTTCAGAACCTTTGTTTGTTTATTCTCTCATTTTTATGGCCGGCTCAGCCCATCCCGAGGGCAGGGCTGGCACAGCATGTGGTGCCGGGGATCGAACCGCGGTCCCTGAAGCCACCCAAGCTTTCCCAAGCAGGCGCTTTAGACCACTGAGCCATTCCGCCGGGCCCATCTACTGGCTTTTAAATGGGAGCTCCCAGGTTCCCCACTTCCATCTGATAATATGATAGGACAGCTTAAGGAACTTAATGAAATACTTATGCTTACTGATTTGTAAAAGGATATTCTAGAGGATTTAGATGAATAGCTAGATGAAGTGATACAGTAGTCATCAGGTGGGGAGAATGAGGGGTTTCCATCCCCTCTTTGGGTGCACCAAACTCTTTTTTTAAATTGGTACTGGGGATTGAACTGAGGCCACTGCCCTTGCCAAGCAAGTGCTTATTTTGTTGAGCTATCTCCCAGGCTCTGGTACACCAAACTCTTGACACCTCCATATGTTCAGCAATTCACCTTATCAAATCTAATAGTTTTCAAGAGCTCTTACAGGGCTTCATTTCCAGCCCTCTTGCCACTTTCTCTGAAGCAATCCCATCCTGAAATTATCTAGGTGTCATGTTTTAACTCACTTTAGTAGTGTAAAGAGTGTGATCAAAAGGGACTGATTTTATGTAATCCCACCCAGTGGGAGGCAGAGGCAGGATGGAAAGTTTGAATTGTTCCTGGGCAATGCATTGAGGTGCTGTCTCAACATAAGAAGGACTAGAAGTACAGCTTAAGATGAAGGCATTAGATTTAATCCTTAGTCACACACACACACACACACACACACACACACACACACTCACCCAAATGTTAAGACAAGATAGTTAAGCCATCTGAGGTATATTTCCAAATGTTTCAGTTAATGTATGGATATTTCAGTAAATTGCTTATATTTCTGTTTGGGCAGCTACAATGAGCTATATCCCAGTCCTTTTTAAAATTATGAGCTTAAATTGCTAAATTGCCTATACGGGGTTGAAATTTATGATCTTCCTACACCAGCCTTATAGAGTGTTGGGACCACATGTATGTATCACCATCCCTGGCTGCTGAATGCATATACTATCAAAGTGTAGACATCCTGTGTTTACTTCCTTAAGGATGCCACACAAAATGCTTTGAATAAGAATTGGTCTATTAGTTTTATACAGTCTCCAAGAAGATAGGTTCTCTGTATATTTAAGGACTTGATTTAGACCTTTAATACTATCAAGTATTTATTTATTTTTTGTTTGTATTTTGAAACAGGGTCTCAACATGTAGTCTAGGTTGCCTTTAGCTTGATGTGTAGTCCAGGCTGACCTTGAACTCCTAGTGATCTTTCTGCTTCAACCTCTGAGTACTAGGATTATAGGCATATGGTCACCACACCCAGCTAGGTTTTTGACCCTGTCTTTAAAAAATAAAGTCCTACTTAGTTGGCAAACTTTTTTAAAAATTTATTTAAAAAAATTTATTTTTATTTTTGTGGTTGGTAATAAAACTCTGCACTTCTTGTATATGAAACAAGTGCTCTACCACTGATTTACCCTCCCTAGAAAATATTTAATTTTTATTTATTTTTCAAGACAGGATCTGTACTTTAAGATGGCCTTAATTTGATTATGTAGCCCAGGCTGGCTAGAGAATGTTTTAAAAATGACACTGACCTTTGGGAAAGACTTTTGGAGTTGGAGGAACTAGATTAACTTCATATCCTACTAGATGTGTAAAACTGAGTGAGTTTTCAAATTTCTCATCCTTAATTTCCTTGTCTGCTAGGTGGGTAGGGTTAGATAGACTTTTTTTTTTTTTTTTAATTTTTTTGAGACAGGGTCTTGCTATGCAATTAAAGCTGGCCTTGAGTTCACTTTGTAGTCAAGGCTGGTCTTGAACTCACTATGGTCCTCCTGCTTCACCTTCCTGAGTACAGGTGTGCACCACTAACCCAGCTAGATAGACTATAGAAGTTTTGAAAGGGATAAGGATATTGGGTTTAGTACTTTACAAACAATGAAGTACCTTCTATGTATCATTTTTGATTCTTGCAGTTTTTCTCAGTAAAGTATGTATCATTCCATCTAAGAAGAATTTCAGAGTTACCAGATTTTTATACTTTTGAAAACTGGTATTTGTGGACAAATTAAATGTGTTGAACTTTCTTAATTTAGTATTATATACTTAGACTTGGATTCTTTTTTTTATCCCTCATCTAAATATATGAATATGAATTTTATTTATTTATTTATTTATTTTCAGGGCTGGGGTTCGAACTCATGAACTTGCACTTGCCAGGCAGGCACTTGTGCCACGGAGCCATCTCCCCAGCCCTATGAATATAAATTTAATCTCTCTTTTTTTTGTTTTTTGAAACAGGGTCTTGTATGCAGTTCAGGCTGGCCTTGAGCTCACTTTGTAGCGTAGGCTGGTCTCGAACTCTCACCAGTCCTCGTGCCTCAGCCTCCCAAGTGCTGGGATTACAGGCGTGCACCACCACACCTGGCTTGAACAACTCTTTGAAAGATCTACTTAGCTGTAATGTGCATATGGATAACGCTATTTTAATAATTTAAGAAGTAATAATCACTCTGAGAAATTATTGTAAGATTGTTTCTGTATTTTACTGATCTTGGCAATTATATTTATTTATTTATTTATTTATTTATTTATTTATTTTTTTGTCTTTTTGAGACAAGGTCTGGCTATGCAGTTGAGGCTGGTCCTGAGCTCACTTTTGTAGCCCAGGCTGGTCTTGAACTCGCACCGATCCTCCTGCCTCAGCCTCCCGAGTGCTGGGATTACAGGCGTGCACCACCACGCCCGGCGGTAATTATATTTAGACTAGAATTAAAATTTGACTGACTTGGAAAAATTTGACCAGTTCTGGAGTTGAGGAAATTGTTCGGTAGAATAAGCGCTTGCCTGGCAAGGCTAAGGGCCTGAGTTCAGGCCAGTTTTTTTGTGCTCCTGCAAAAAGAAAAGTGGACCAGTTCTACTATAAGCATTATTAATCTTGTGATTGATATTATTATTATTACTACTATTTTGTCTTTTTTGAGTCAGGGTCTCACTATGCAGATCAGGCTGGCCTTGAATTCACTTTTGTAGCCCAGGTTGCTCTCAAACTCACACTGATCCTTCTGCCTCCACCTCCCAAGTGCTGGGATTACAGGCGTGCACCACCGCGCCTGGCTCTTGCGATTGGTTTTATTTATTTTCTTTTTTTTTTTTTTTTTTGTGGGACTTTTTTTTTTTTTTAAATAATTTTTTATTTTATTTATTATTATTTTTTCTTGTTTCAGGACCTTTATTTGTTTATTCACTCATTTTTATGGCCGGCCCAGCCCACCCCGAGGGCAGGGCTGGCGCAGCATGTGGTGCCGGGGATCGAACCGCAGTCCCTGAAGCTGCCCAAGCTTCCCCAAGAAGGCGCTTTAGACCACTGAGCCATCCCGCCGGGCCCCTTTTGTGGGACTTGAGATTGAACTCAGGTCCTTGAATTTGCCAGACAAACACTTATTCTACTGAGCTATCTCCCCAGCCCCTTGTGATTGGTTTTAAAGCCTTCCTGAGCATTAAAATCACATTTGAGGAAACTAAAACTTTGATCCTTTTAATGGCAGTTTCATTACCTATGTGTGTGAGTATACACCGTTTTGATTATTAAGTGCTCTAGTAGAAAGGATGAATTACTATAAAAATCTCAATAAAATGTTGTCTTGAAATATCTGGAAGTTGTAAATATACAAGTTATTTGGTTTTGTTTGGTTTCATTTGTTTTTGTGCAACAGTATCTCGCTTTGTTGTGCTTGCTGGCCTTAAAGTCGCTATGTGCCCTTGACTGTCCTAGAACTCACTAGGATCTTCTTGCCTCAGCCTTTTAAGTGCTGGAATTATAGACATGTGCCACCATACCTGACTGCAAATTGTTTTTTTAATGTCTCTTGTATTCTTGAAAGATATTTTTATTCCCTTAGTTACTCTGGGTATAGGATTATTTTCTGGATCATGAACTTTTTCTCTTACATGACTGGAAGACACCAAGAAAAATGATTTAAGGTAGGATTTTAATGTTGCCAATGGATTATATACTGAGATTGAAACAAGATACGGTTCCCAGCTCTTGGAAGACTGAAGCAAAAGGATTGCCCCAAGCTCAAATAATAATCTACATAGTGAGTTTGAGGACACCCCCAAATGGCATACAAAACCCTGTCCCCCCCCAAAAAAAAATATTGTAGAAATTCTAGAAGTTAGGTAAAATTTATCTTTACCTGATATATTTTTCCTCTCTAGTTACATTTTATCTCATCTTACAAGTCTAATTTGTGTTTCATACTAGTGATGGATTATTTCAGTACTTGTTTGCTATAATCTTTGTTCTTTGTGTTTCCACAATGGTTTAAAATACGTATTATTTTAATATTATTCCTGTCTTGAGAGTAAAACTTTGTTCTTCATTTTCATAGAAAATGCCTTGCACAGGACTTGGTCCGTATTAGTTACATCCCTACATATTTAATGGAGAAATGTAATTAATACTATTAAAATATTCTTATCTATTTCAAATTAAATGTGGATTGTCATGAAATTGTCAATGAATTATTATAAATAGAAAAAGGCTAAATTAGCAAGATTAAGTTTTATGGGTAAAAAAAACCACTATTACAAAACATTCTAACCTACAGTTCTAGTACTTCTATTTTCTTTACCTTTCACCTTAGCTCATTTGTTTGTAGTTGATATTTTGATTGGCTCTGAACTCTTAGGTACTGAATTACATTCTTAGAAATTTGCAGTCTGACAGGGCGTGGTGGTGCACACCTGTAATTCCAGCACTTGGAATGCTGAAGCAGGGGGATGGCTGCAGGGCCAGCCTGAACTACATAGTGAAAACCTGTCTCAAAAAAAAAAACAACACAAAACAAACCCCAAAAAACAGAAACACCCCCCCCACCCCACAACAAAAACCAAAACTGAAATTTGTGTGAATTAAGATGAGGCATGCTAGTTTTATTATTATTATTATTATTATTATTTTATTTTATTTTTTTTTTTTCCTGTACTCAGGGCAGGGTCTACAGGGTGTTTAGGGTTTCTCTATGTAGATCCAACTCCTAGTATTTCTGCTGTTTGCAGCCTCCCAAGTGCTAGGATTACAGATGTGTGCCACCATGCCCAGTCTCAATCAAAATCTCAGCTTGCTCTGAGGGCAGGGCCGGGGATCAAATTGGATCAAATCTGTGCCTCAGCAGATGCTTTAGTCTGCTGAGCTATCGGGCTGGCCCTTAGATGAGGCATGCTAGTTTTAGTTTATAGTTAGTTTAGATCAAAGTTACATCCATACGGTCTGCTTTACAGAAATGTGCTAAAGTTGATAACTACCTGAAAATAGAAGAAGCTATAAATTCAGGTGCTTGTAAGAATAGAATGTGTTGGAGAGTTGGCTGGCTCACTTTTCAAAGAAACCATATGTATTTTCAGGGTACTTGGCTCTGTACGTGGGAAAAATGAGTGAAATAGGCTTCTCTGTCAGCGTGCTTATAATCTGTTGAATTGTTTTGCATTGGTTTTTGTCCTCAGACCATAAAAAGAAAAATAAATGTTTTCTCTAAAATGTTTTCCCCACTGTTGTCTTCTTCCTTTAAGGAAGCAGCAGCTCGAAACAAACATGTTTCAGTTGAAAATGTTGAATCCTTTGTAATATTAGAAAAGGCCAAAATTTAAAAAATAAAAAAATTAGATGCTTCAGGAGAATGAAGAATATAATTTGGAGTATAGTAGTGTTTGCCTAGTGGTGAGAAATCCTATTTAGTGGATGGGTGTCAGTTTCTGTACACCCTGGCCAGTGAACAACAGTAGATAGCTACATTCTGTAAGCTCTTGGAGAGGGAAACAAGCTCACTATGATGTAAGTGGTGCTTCTTGGCTAATTTTAGTCTCCAGGGAAAGTCTGCTCACATCAAGAATCTAGTTGTAGGGCCCGGCAGGATGGCTCAGTGGTCTAAAGCGCCTGCTTGGGAAAGCTTGGGTGGCTTCAGGGACCGCGGTTCAATCCCCGGCACCACATGCTGCGCCAGCCCTGCCCACACAGCGGACTGAGCCAGCCATAAAAATGAGTGAATAAACAAACAAAGGTTCTGAAACAAGAAAAAAAAAAAAAAATCTAGTTGTAGAACTACACTTCATTTTACTGAAGAGGTGACTGATGCCTTTGTTATTTGGAAAATTAATTTGTGACTTGGATTCATCAACTGTAAATTTGGCATAACAATGTAAAGATTAAGGAATTTAATTTAATGGAAATGTTTACTTTGTGTATAATAAATTCTAAGTACAGTTCATTGCTGTTATTTTTGTTAGGTTCTTGGGAAAGATGCTTTTGGTTCCTTGCAAAGAAGACTTAGACCTAATTAAAAATGGTTCAAATAAGAAGTTTAGCCGGGCGTGGTGGCGCACGTCTGTAATCCCAGCACTTGGGAGGCTGAGGCAGGAGGATCGATGTGAGTTCGAGACCAGCCTGGGCTACAAAAGTGAGCTCAAGGCCAGCCTCAACTGCATAGCGAGACCCTGTCTCAATAAGACAAAAAAAAAAAAAAGAAGTTTAGGGTTGGGAATATAGCTCAGTGGTATAGTGCCTGCCTGGCAAGCAGGCAAGCACAAAGTCCTGAGTTTGATTCCCAAAGTTTATTGTCTCCTGTACCAGGAGTGCTAGAATGAGACTCATGTTAGTCCTCACATGAAGGACACGAGGTTTTCTGTTCTCTGCTTTCCCAGCTTTTGGGTTTTAGGTTGACCTAACTTGACTGTTTTCAAGATCCCAAGTTGTGAGAAGTTTTAGTCTTTTCTGTGTAGATGAACACATCTCAGGCAGAAAAGGAGACTGTGTTTGGATTCAGGAGTAAAAAAAATATATATGTCTGTGAGACTTAGCTTCATGTCTTTTTAGTTGTTTGACACATCAGTGCCAAAACCATCTGTTGACTGGGCAGTCTGTTTTGATGGAATCAAACTTTACCTCTCAATAGGGAGTGGCTCAGCATTGGTTGAGGCACAGTGCTGCCACCTACATGGAGAAAACAGTCGTGTTTCTTTGAAGGAGAAAGGGTAAAGAGCAGTGTGGTTAAAAGCTAATAATTTCTGCCTACAGATCCTTTCCTGATTAGCAGTAGAATTGACTCTAAGACCTAAGGGAAAGAAAATCTGATCATATAGTATAAATTCTTTCCTACCTGTCCCACTCCAATCTCCTTAAATATTAGACACTACATTCCCCCCCCACCAGCTTTCTCTAGTATAGGAGTACAGAATTATCGACCCTTGCATCACAAAAGTGCAGTAAAGAATATGTACCAAAACAACACCCTAAAAACCTATGAATGAGAGCTATTGTACTGTTTACCTAATGTCTTCCTGAAGGGCTTTCATGGTTGACATGAAAGATTGATTTCTTTATTTCTTTTGTTTTTTAAGGTAGGGTCTTGCTATGTACCTCAGATTGGCCCCAAACTCTCAGAGGCCCCCTTTCCCTGCCCTGCCTTGCGCTGAGATTCTAGGCCTGAGCCACCATGCCTGACAAGACTAGTTAGTTCCTTGATGCTTGCCGGTTATCTCTTTGTTGCTCAACCTCCACGTTCCTCCAACAAAAGACTCTTAAGACTAAAAAGTACAACATTCTAGTTAATAAATGTCCTTTGCTGCTGCTTAATGCTGGTATATAGTGTTGTATTTTATTGATAAATGACTAAAAATGTTCAGGATGATCTCAAGTTATTCAAGATGGTAGCAGTGGAGAACTAAATAATTCCTATAATTTTTTTCCCTTCCTGTGTGCCCTGTCCAGTTGCTGAGTGAAATCACTGACAATTTTTATTTTGCTAATATCTTTTTGCTATTCTAAAACAACTGAAAAAAAAAAAAAAACTAATGTAGAAGAAAAACTCATGACTTTGCTATGTAGTATGATAAAAAATCCAGAGTAGGAACTTCAGAAATGAACAGCGTTAAGAGGTAAATTACCTAACATTTGACCTCTGAAAACATTATTATTTTTTTTTCTTTTGTCTTTTTGAGACAGGGTCTCGCTATGCAGTTGAGGCTGGTCCTGTGCTCACTTTTGTAGCTCAGGCTGGTCTTGAACTCGCACCAATCCTCCTGCCTCAGCCTCCCAAGTGCTGGGATTACAGGCGTGAGCCACCACGCCCGGCTTGAAAACATTATTTTTAACATATCACCTTCTCTATCTTTTTGTGTGTTCATAGTTTACATACTATTCACATGTAATTTTGCTTAGCATATCTGTTAATATTTTTCCTACATTTCCATCTTTTTATTGGCTGGATTGTATATTCTGTACAGTAATTTCAGTTCTCAATGTTGATCATCTAGCTTGATTTTTTCCCAATTTTTTTATTGTTCTAAAATATACAAACATAAAATTTATCATTTTCGGGCCCGGCAGGATGGCTCAGTGGTCTAAAGCGCCTCCTTGGGAAAGCTTGGGCGGCTTCAGGGACCACGGTTCGATCCCCGGCACCACATGCTTTGCCAGCCCTGCCCTCGGGATGGGCTGAGCCAGCCATAAAAAAAAAAAAAAAAAAAAAAAAAAATTATCATTTTAATCATGTTAAGTGTACACTGTAATGCATCCATCACGATCACCTATCTCTACAGATGTATATCTTGTAAAAGTGATGTTCTACAGGTACATTAAACAATTATTTTTCTTCCTCTCCCATCTCCTGGCCATTTGCTATTGTACTGTATACAGTATTTGAATTGGTAGCATATAATTACCTTTTTTAAAAAATGAGAATATATTTATTGAGGGAAAGAAACCTGTGCAAGAGAGGGACAGGAGAGGGGCTGCCAGTGGGTGGTCCCCCTAACACTTACCTTATTGTGACTGTTTTTGATGTAGTATAGCACCTTATAGGTTCCCCAAGTTAGCATATTTCAGAATTTCTTTCCTTTTCATGGCTGAATTGTATAGGTATCAATTTTGCTTATTCATTGTTCTGTAACTGGGCTGTTTGCTCCCACATTTTGCTATTGTGAACGATACTATTGTGTAAGTATAGGTGTACAAGGGCCTCTTTAAGACCCTGCTTGCTTTCTTTTCTTTTTTCTCTTTTCTTTCTTCCCTCCCTCCTTTCTGTCCCTCTCTCCCTTCTTCCCTCCCCCTCCCTCCCTCTTTCCTTTCTCTTCCTTTCCCTTCCCTTTCCTTTCCTTTTCCTTTCCTTTCCCTTCCCTTCCCTTTCCTTTCCTTTTCCTTCCTTCCTTCCTTCCTTCCTTCCTTCCTTCCTTTCTTCCTTTTTTTTTTGAAGACAGGATCTCACTATGCATTTCAGGCTGAACTTGAACCCACTTTGTAGCCCAGGTTGGACTCAAACGTGCGATTTTCTTGCCTCAGGCTCCTGTGTGCAGAGATTGCTGGGATGTGCCTCTATGCCTGATTAATTTTTTTGGATGTGTATACAGAAATAGAATTGCTGGGTTACATAGTAATTTTATGTTTACCCTTTCAGAGAACTGCCCTAATGTTTATAGTGGCTGTGCCATACGTTAAGCTTTTTCAGTTAATGGAAATGATCTAAGTCTCATTTGTCTGATTATATTAATTTTCAGTCTTTCAGACACTGATAAATGTTAAATTCTAATTGTTGGAATTCTTTTTTCTTTCTAGAAGCAAGAGAAAAAGAGGAAGAAATGAACAGAGAGAAACAATTAAGACAAAATGAAGATACTGAACCAATACCATCAGGCTCAAATGTGGTCAGAGATTGCTCAAAATCAAGGTAGTTTTCTTAGGAGGCGTCTATTAAACAGATATTTTCTAGGTTTTTTTTTTTTTTTTTA
>PVJA010012540.1:0-21133 GCA_004027025.1 Myocastor coypus | reverse complement strand
CCTGCTTGGGGAAGCTTGGGCAGCTTCAGGGACCGCGGTTCGATCCCCGGCACCACATGCTGCGCCAGCCCTGCCCTCGGGGTGGGCTGAGCTGGCCATAAAAATGAGTGAATAAACAAACAAAGGTTCTGAAACAAGAAAAAAGTAAAAAAAAAAAAAAAAAAAAATTACTTTTAATAGGAAATAACAGTGAGACAGTTTCACAACACATTAGTAGGACAGCCACAATAATTGACACAATGCACATTGTTGTCTTCATAGTAGGTGTTCCAAGTACAAGATGTAGATATAATAACTTTTCTAAATACTACTGGTACAAAAATCTTTTCTCACTGAACTACCAGAAAGTAGTTGTGTGCATAGTCCAATATTCCATAATAGTAGTGGGTTATCGGCAGAGCTGGTAATGTTGGAAGCTTTTGACTTGAGCCTTTTACAGCTTAGCATACTAATCTGGGTTTATTTTTTATGCCTTGTGGTTAAACTTTTCTGCTGGGTGGTTAAGGCCAAGTTAAGCAAGACCTATATAGCAAAATATGTAACTTTTGTAATTCTGAGTTTTCATAATACAATTTAGGCAAAATCCTTGATACTAAAGCATTACATAATATTTCATTTTAGATAGTAGTATATCCTTCAGTCAGAAAAATTTCTTATGTAAAATTTGGAATCAACAGAAAAATTTCCTATGTAAAATTTGGAATCAATGAACTTTTTATTTAGTTTATTTATTTATTTACTTATTTTTGTCCTTTTGAGACTGAGTCTCACTATATGGTTGAGGATGGCCTTGATCACTTTTGTAGCCCAAGCTGGTCTTGAACTTGCACTGATCACTTGGGCACGCACTGCCTAAGCCTCCCAATTGCTTGGATTACAGTCAGTGTACTTTCTGATATGATATTAAAATCTATGTTTTTTGTGTGTAACACATAATCATGTAAAATTGGAGAAATGGAGTTTGCAGTTTTTCTTATGTCGGCTTTATATCTTCATTTATAATAACTGTTTCAGGTGTATGTTCCTTTATAGACATAGATACAGAAATAGAATATAGAGACACATTCTAAAGTTTCCTGAATTATAGAAGAAAACAGTCATTAAAATTACTTTAAGGGGGCCCGGTGGGATGGCTCAATGGTCTAAAGCGCCTGCTTGGGAAAGCTTGGGTGGCTTCAGGGACCTCAGTTTGATCCCCAGTGCCACATGCTGCGCCAACCCTGCCCTCGGGGCATGCTGAGCCAGTCATAAAAATGAGTGAATAGACAAACAAAGGTTCTGAAACAAGAAAAAAAAGAGTAAAATGAAATAAAAAAATTACTTTAAAGTGTTCAGACTATGCAAATTACAGTATTAACTTTAAAAATTCAGATTTATCGCTATTAAATCTTCATAAAATAAGAAACCAAATGTTTGGATTTTTTGTTTTTGTTGTTGTGGAGAGAAAAACTCAGGGCCTCTTGCATGCTATATGTAAGTATCATGTCACAGAGTGATGTCCCAGGCCCTAGACATATATTTAAATGTCAAATTGGTTCCATGAACTTTTCTTTTTTTTTTTTTTGCGGTACTGGGGATTGAACTCAAGACCTTGCGCTTGCCAGGCAAGGGTTTATTCTACTGAGCTATCTCCCCAGCCCTCCATGAACTTTTCATTGGTCACAAATATACTGGACAGTCGGGCATGGTGGTGCACACTTGTAATCCCAGCACTTGGCAGGCTGAGCCAGCACTTGGCAGGCTGAGGCACGAGAATCGGTGTGAGTTCAAGACCAGCCTGGGCTACAAAAGTGAGCTCAAGGCCAGCCTGAGCTACATAGCGAGACCCTGGCTCAAAAAGACAAAAAAAAGAAAAAAAAAAAGCTGGGCAAAGTAGACCATTGAATTCACTTTTTTTTTTTTTTTTTTGTATTTTAATCTCTAAAACCATCCGGTCATGTTTGCTAAGTTCTATTTGTTAGAAGCCTATTGCTGTTCTTTACTGGTGTGAGAGTGGATCCAAACAGGTAAAATCTGAATTCACTTTTTATTATATTTTTGTTTTGTTTGTCAGTATTGGGAATCAAACCAGGGATGCTGTATTTCCATTGAGCTACATCTCAGTCTTTTTATTTTTTACGTTTGGCCATGAGGGACTGCGGATGGAACCCAGAACTTTTTCCCTGAGCTATACCCTAGACCTCTATTTAATATTTTATTTTGAGATAGGTTCTTACTAAGTTACTAAGTTGCTTACTGCCACAGCCTTCTAGAGTGCTGAGTTACAGGTGTATCAACACACTTGGCCTTATTTTTATTTTTAACTAAGGTCTCACTAAGTTGCCCACGACGGTCTTGAACTTGCCATACTCCTATTCAGACTGTTGAATAGCTGGGATTACTGGCTTGTGCCACTGTCCTCAGGTGTTTTTTTTTTTTTTTTTAATTAAGTTTATTGGTATATTTTAAGTATCCATAATGATCATGTTAATTATAGGGAATTTGAACCTGTACAAAGTATAACTTGATTCTCTTTTTTTCTGTTTCCTTATCTTGCCTTCAATTTTTCCCCCTTATTTACCAAAGCTTTGTTTCTATTTTTTTCTTTTTTTTCCGTTTTCTCTTACTGCTCCATCCTCTCTAGTTTTCCTTTCCACTTGAATATTTTCCTATTGCACAGTATCTGTTATACATTTTGGTTCTTGTCCTCAGCTGTTTGCATTGACTTTCTTTTAGTTTTGATAGGAAAAATATACTCTAAACCTAAATTACTTTAAAGTGAAATTTCCTACCAGGGCTGGCCAGATGGCTCAGTGGGCAAGAGTGCCTGCTTAGCCAGACCCAGAAACCAGGTTCAATCCCTGGAGTGCTCCTCTGGCTCTGCCCCAGGGGCACACTGAGAGGGTGATTGAGACTAGGCAAGGTGGCATGCACCTGTAATTCTAGTGCTTGGGAGGCTAAAACAGGAGAATCACTGTGAGTCCAATCTGTGTAGTGAGACTCTGTAGGCCCTGTAGTAAGGACATAAGAAAAAAAAAGAAAATATCATTTAGACTATGTAGTATCTTTTCTTTTTTTCTTAAGTATCCCTGGAGCAGATCTTTAGTATCTTGAACAAGATCTCTTTTTAAGTCATAATTGTTAGTGCATAGTAATTATGTGAAGTAGTGGATTTAATGTGATATTTCTGTTCATTATATAGTGTGACAGCATAGCTTTAGCCAAAGGAACTTTTTTTTTTTTTTTACTTTTTGAGACAGAGTGTGGCTATCCAGAAGCATGGAATATTTTTCCATTTTCTCAAATCCTCTTCAATCTGTTTTCTCTGAGTACCATAATTTTCACTGTAGAAATCTTTTTTGTCCTCTGTGAGACCAATTCCTAAGTATTTCTTTCTTTTTTTTTTTTTTGATGTTATTGTGTAATGGTATTTTCTTTCTTTTTGTTTTTCTTTTTGTCTTTTTGAGACAGGGTCCCACTATGCAGTTCAGGCTGTCTTTGAGCTGACTTTTGTAGTCCAGGCTGGTCTTGAACTTGCATTGATCCTCTTGCCTCAGCCTTCCAGGTGCAGGGATTACATGGATGTTATTGTGAAATGAATGGTTTCCCTAATTTCTCTTTCAGTGTGTTTGTTGTTTGTGTAGAAAAGTGCTACTGATATTTGGGTGTTGACTTTGTATCATGTTACATTGCTGAATTTGGTGATTAAATGTATAAGACGCTTGGTGGAGTTTTTGGCATCCTCTATGTAGACTACCATGTCATCTAATTTCACTTCTTTTTTTCCAATCCCTGTTCCTTTTATTTTTTCTTGCCTAATTGCTCTGGCAAATGTTTCCAGAACTATATTGAATAGGAATAGGAGAAGAGACATTCTTATATTGTTTCTGAAGTGAAGGCCTTCAGTTTTTGCCCATTTAGTATGATGTTAGCTGTTGGTTTTTTCATAGATGGCTTTTATCAGTTTTATATATAGGCAATCTATTCCACTTTTCTGTGGGCTTTTTTTTTAAAAAAAAATCATGAATGAGTTTTGGACTTTGTCAGAAGATTTTTCTGCATCTATTGAGATGATCATGTGGTTTTTGTTTTTTTTAAATTTATTTTTGTGGCCTGACCAGCCCACCCTGTGGGCAGGGCTGGTGCAGCATACGGGGCTGGGGATTGAACCATGGTCGCCACATACTTGCCTAAGCAGGCGCGTTAAACTGCTGAGCTATTTCGCCAGCCCTGTGGCTTTTGTTCTTGATGTGGTATATTACTTTTATGGATTTGCATATGTTGAACCATCCCTGCATTTCTGGGATGAATCACACTTGATCATGATGTATAATCTTCCTGATGATTTGTTGCATTCTGTTAGGTATTATTTTAGTGAGGATTTTTGTATCTCTATTCATTAGAGAAATTGGCCTGTAGTATTTTTGTTTTTGTTTTTTGTTTTTTAAATTCTTTTTCTTTTTCTTTCTTTTTTTTTTTTTAAATGTATTTACTAGAGGGTCTACAGGGTCTCACTACACAGATTGGACTTAAAGGGATCCTCTTGTTTTCAGCCTCCCAAGACCTGACATTACAGGTGCATACTACTACATGCAGTCTCAATTGCCCTTTCTGTAGCTGGAGGACATGGCACACAGGATAGACCTTGGGCACTGCACTCTGCCTAAGCAGGCACTTTAATCCACTAAGCTATCTGGCCAGTCCTTAGTTGTCTTTTTAGTTGGATCTTTCTCTGGTTTTGGAATCAGACTAATACTTGCTTCCTGGAATGAGTTTGAGGAAAGTAGGCATTAAATTTTCTAAATTTCTTGTAGAATTCTGCTGTGAATTCATTGGGATGTGGGATTACCTTCATTAATTTTTTTTTAAATTACAAGTTTAATTTCATTTCCCGTTAGTGGGTTATTCTGAGTTTATATATCTTCTTGACTCAGCTTTGGCATTTCGTATTTTTCTAGGAGTCTGTTTCCTCTGTATTTTCCATCACGTGAGAGTAAAGATTTTGGAAGGAGCTATTGATGATCATCTAAATTTCTCTAGAGTCTGCAGTGATTTTGCATGAATTGAGTTTTTTTCTTTCCTTTTTGGATTAGATTGACTAGGGGTATATCAATTTTATTTATTGTTTTAAAGAGCCACTCTCTGATTCATTGATTCTTTATATTATTTTCTTTGTCTCCAGTGCATTAATTTCTGCTCTGAGCCTTATAATTTTCTGCCTTCTTTGAGCTTTGGGCTTGACCTTTTTTCTTTTCCTGGGAGATTGAGGTGTAGCATATGATCATTTATTTGCATTTGTTCTATTTTCCTCATGTGTGAATTTACTGCTATAAATTTTCCTCTTAAGATAGCTTTCCTCTTAAGATAGTTTTCATACCATAGGTTTTGGTAAGTCATGATTCTATTTTTGTTTAATTGTAAATATATTGCAGTTTTTTGTTTACTTTCATGTGTGACCCACTGGTTGTTTAGGTGGTTATTTAATTTCTATGTGTTTATGGTGTTTTATATCTTCTTTTGTCAGTGATTTCTAGTTTTATTGTACTGTGATCAGATAGTATGCATGGAGTAATTTCAGTTGCTTTGCATTTACTTAAAGAGTTCTCTGTGTGCTAGCATATGTTCTATTTTGGAGAATGACTCATGTGCCACTGAGAACAATCTGTATTCTGTTGTTGCTAGTAGAAACACTCTGTAAAGGTCTACCAAGTCAATTTCTTCACAAGTTTGGTTTAGTTCTGTCAAAATTGTTTGCTGATTTGTTTTGTAGATGATCTGTCTTTTTGTGGCAATGGTGTGTTAAACTCCCACTTAGATATTGTATTATTTCTCATTTGATTTTTTAATTTTTTCTTTTTTTTTTTTTTGTGGGACTGGGGTTCGAACTCACAACCTTGCACTTGCCAGACAGGTATTTGTGCCATGGAGCTATCTTTCCCCAGCCCCCTCTCATTTGATTTTTTATGTCTGTTAAATTTAGGAGGGTGCTCCTATGTTGGGTGCATATATACTTATTGTCATATCTTCCCATTTCAGTTTTCCCTGAACAAGTATGTAATGACCTTGTTTATCTCTTTGGATAATTTTTGAGAAGTTGATATTGTCAGCAAACAGGATAAAATGCCTACTTTTTTCTGATTGCCAGTAGTATGGAGGATTATTTGTCATCCTTTTAGTCTGTGAATTTCCTTCAGTTGCTGTCATTTTAGAGATTTCAGGTGTGTGATCTTCAAGTTCTTGTATGTGTCTCCTGGATTTGTTCTGGGTGGGCTAGGGGTTTGAGATTGCCTTTTGCTCCTGCATTTTGGCATTTTTGAATCTCCCATTAATCACCCTGATAGAGTCCGTTAAGCTCCGTAGAGTGTGCCAAAGATCTTGAATGACTCTAGGAAAGCTCTGTGCGTGCTGATGCTGGGCTCACAGATCACAGCTCTCCTGGGTCCTGGAGGTGACTCAGAATTCTCCTAAGTTCCTAAAAGTTTGGACTGGCACCAGCAGAAGCTCCACATCTGTGTGCTGGGGTAAGGAAGGTCAGAGTTCACTAGAGTTTCACAGGCTGCCCAGAATCTGCCAACATTCTTAAATGGTGCCAGGAAAGCTCTGTGCCTAATCCTGTCCAGTCTTTAATTCTGTGTAGTGAAGGCCAGCCCTGAAGACAAATACCTCCTGCCTCAGCCTCCTGATGGTTGGTATTACAAGGTGTTCATGAACATACATGGCTTTATAGTTTGTGTAGGAAAGGGGAATTGGATTACAAATCTGATTGTCTTTTTTGTAACAGTGCATCCTTGATGCCTCAAAATCTCTGGAGCATATTGGTATCTTTGTATATACTAGTGGAGAGCAGAGACTGCCAATTGTTTTTCTGTCAGAGGCACATAATAAGTATTTTATGTGTTAGGAGCCCTCTATTCTTTCTCAGCTGTTTAGCTTGTTGTTTCAGTTCATCCATAAAGGAATTATTTAGACTGTATGCTGAAAGAACTTTAAAAATAATCAGCATGCCCAAGTTATCTAAACCTTGCATTGTAGTATAATTTCTTTATTTGCTAACAGAAGTTCAGTTTTGCATTGTCTAATGTTTCATATTAGTTTAAAGGAAATATTCCTTAGCTGGGCTTGGTGGCACACACTTGTACAGTAATCTCAGCACTAGGGTGGCTGAGATAGGAGTATTGCCATGAATTTGAAGCCAGCCAGAACAACATAGTGAGAATCTGTGTCAAGAAATAAAAACAGCAATTGAAGAAGATGAACCTTTTCTTTTAAAGAACTTTTAGTGTATACATTTAGTTTCTTTTGGTGTAATTTAATATGTTAAGAGCTGTAACACTGGGTGTGGTGGCATGTGTCTGTGATCCCAGTGTTTGGGAGGCAGCAAACAGGAGGATCACTAGCAGTCTGATCTAGGTAGTGATATCTTGTAGACCCTGTTCTGAGTACAAAACAAACAAACAAACAAACAACCCCAAAAAACTAAAACAGGTATAGAGCAGTGGTTCTCAACCTTTCTAATGCTGTGACCCTGCAATACAGTTTCTCATGTTACAGTGACCCCAAACCAAAAAATAATTTTGGTGGCTACTTTAAAATTGTAATTTTGCTACAGTCATGATTTCCGATGGCTTTAGGTAACCCCTGTGTTTTGGTTGTTTGACCCCCGCTGGGGTTACGACCCACCGGTTGAGAACCACTGCTGAATAGTTTTTGGGATTTGATCATTATCTTTACCTTTTTGACAAATAATGATTCCATTAACTGAGAACTATTCTCTTGATTCTACATTTTCCTGCATAATAACCATAATAACCATAATGCCACAGATGTACTGTCATTGTTGGGTATAAGTTTTACTTTCATGACAGAACTCAAGCATTCTAGCATTGGTGATCCCTGGGATTAGTTCCCAGCGCAAGAAAACAAAACAAAACCTCTAAAACCAAGTATTACCTTTGCCACTGGCAATTTAATTTGAAAATATGCTATTGGCATTATTATTGTAAAATCCAAAAATACAATCATAGGGAATATACAATAGCACAAGTTTATCATTGTGTATTATTGATCAAAGAATGAAAGTTTTCTTACTACCAGAAAGACAGATAAGTAACTACATTTTTATTGCTTTAAAGAAATATATGCATATAAGTGTCCATTCAGAAATTACATATAGGGAATAAAAATGTCACTTATTTTATTAAATATTGCTTCAAGATAGAAAAGAGATGTTTATGTACATATTCCAAATTTGTAAGGTAGGAAACTTTTAGGTATCTGTATTTCCTTTTAGGGCAAGCAAGATAGCTCAGGGGACTAAATGCCTGTTTTGGCAAATGCAGGGACCAGGGTTCAATTCTGTTTCCCACATGCTGTGTTGACCCCACTCCTGGGGTGTGCTGAGCAGGTGACTGAGTTCAGGTATGATGGCACATGCCTGTAATCACACAGGGGATGCTGAAAATAGGATCAGTAGGAGTCCAAGCTATGTAGTGAGACCATGTAACAACCAAATAAATACAGTAAAAAAAAAAAAAAGCCAAAACTATATTTCCTTCTATGATGAAGATAATAATACACAATGTATTATTGTTACTCTCCTACCACCTTGTTTTGAAACTGTTTTATTGTTATTTTTCTTTGTTCCCTTTAAAAAAAAAAGAAGCAAAGACTGAGGACAAAAGAAAAGTGACAAATTTTATGAATGAACTTTTTTATGGCTATAGTTTCTGAATTGATACTGTATACCTACAGATGTTATGTAACATTAAGTTAAAAATCTCTAAAATGTTATTGAAAGAATAGGATTTGCTTCTTTTAATTATTTTCTCAGCCAGTGCATACAGTTTCTCAGGCTAGAGTTAGTGTTTTGGGACCGTATTGAATCAAGACACATTTTTAACATGGAATATGTTCTGTTTTCCTTCAGAGGCAGTTTTGGACATAATTTCATGGACTTTATTATTCAGGATGTTGAAAATATGTTAAAAGTCTCTTCTTGGCTTGGACACATTAGAAGCAAAAAGCCAGAAATGGAATTAGAAGCTACATAGAAACTAATGCATTCCATTCAGATTTTGTGTGGGTATTAGGTCTAGATAATCAGCCATGAAATCAACATGGATCACTTTAGTTCTCAGCTTAATGTTTACTTTTGAGCTAGTTAGCTCAATTAACTTAGCATGTATGCTAAGAATCAGCATTTCAGTTTAGAGCTCTTGATAGTTTGAATAATTTTGCATTAAAAAAGTATGTGGCTTCTAAATGAGGACAGAGGCAAACTCATGCTTTAATCGCAGGGGAGATAACTTCAGTGTGTACATAGCTTAATATTATTCATCGAAGTTTTATTAAGGAGCATCTTTTGTGGTTAGGCAGTGTTATGAGCACTGGAGATACAGTGGTTAGTAGCTCAGGTAAGATCTCTGCTCTTTGAGCTCTTACTGGCTTGGGGCCTTAGAAAGAGTAGATAACATTTTGAGCAAGTATGGTGCCAATTAAAATAAGGTGATTTAACATGTTTGTAATAAAGACAAGCAAAATAAAGTAATTAAGGTATTAGAGACTGGTAGAATGTGTGCAAAAGTTTCTGAAGATTTTGCTCAAGGCCTTTTTTGATGAGGTTACATTTTGAGACATTGAACAACAAGAAAGAAATCACACAAGCAGTGGGAAGAATGATCCAGTTGGGAGTGGGGTTGGGGTTGGTTGTTGGGAGCTTCGAGAACAGTAGTCCTTATGATATTGAGCCTTGGTGAAAACAAAAAGAAAATTTCACTTTTCCATCAGTAACTGCTGAGTGCCAGAAACATAGCAATGAACAAAATAGAAACTCCTCACCAGGTGGAAACCGATGGCTCATACCCTCAGTGCCAGGTGCTGGGAGGCTGAGACAAGAGGATCACAAGTTAGAGGTCATCTGGGCAACAAAGTAAAACCTGCCACAGAAGAAAAAAATCTAAGGGGTGGGATATGTTTAGCACTACTGAAATTCAATCCCTGTTACCACAGAAACAACAGAAAATCTAAGAAAGTTTTGCTTTTTAGAACTTTTGTATCAGACATGCTTCATTAAAAGGAAGTGGCAGTTTTAATCTTGTAAAACATTTGAAAGTTTAATCAATACAATTAGGAATGGTGAATTTTCAACCTTCGAGGTAGGATGAAGGTTTGGTGGATGATGGTGGCTTTTAGATTGCCTAGAGCTACTCAACAGAGGTACTAATGAGAGTAGTAGTCCTTCCATGTATTATGTTAAGAAAGAAAGGACTGGGTATTAGTGTGCTCTAGGGCAATGATGGCAAAGTTCAGATCTTCAAGTGACATAGACAGCCCACTCCTGAGGCACAGGTGCCATTGTTTTGCCACCTTTGCTCTAGAGTAATGTACTTTTAGGAATCCAGGCATAATACTACATACAATGTTTTAATAACTTGCCAAATGTGAAGTGCACTGAGAAATAGTTTGTACTTCAGAATTTGTGTTGAAGTGTTTAAATTTACTTATTTATTTTTTGTGGCTGTCTGAGCCCACCTTTGGGGTAGGGCTGATGTGGCTTGTGGTGCTATAACTGAATGTCAGTCCCTGCACTTTGCCTAAGCTTGTCTAAGCAGGATGAGCTATCTTGCCAGCCTTGTATTGAAGTATTTTAGAAGTAATACTAACTTCTGTATAGGAATTAGTTTATTTGCTCCCATGGTAAACTGTTGGGTTCGAATATAGTTAATAGAAGCCTTTAACTATAGGCTATCTTAGTGTTGTTCTGTTTTACGGATCTAGTACTTTGTAGTTTTTTAGTGTCCTATTGTTCTGTTTATGAGCAATAATGATTTAATGAGCTCTAACATATTATTGGTATGACTTTTTATCTTTGATTTATGAGTCAGATAATTAGCAAAGGTTTTTTATTTTTACTCAACATAACATTTGTATTAAAATTAATCTTTTTTTCTTTTTGAGATAGTTTCACTTTCAGACCTGCCTTACCCTCAGCTTGTATCCTATGCTGGCTATGAACTCCCAGAAATCCTCCTGTCTTAGCCTCACAAGTGCTAGAATGATAGGTGTACATCATCACATCTGGTCCTATATTTAATAGTCAAATTGTAAATTTACAAACATGAAGGAGCCAGACATGGTGGTTCACACTTGTAATCCCAGCACTTGGGAGGCTGAGGCAGGAGGATAGACATGAGCTGAGGCCAGCCTGAACCAGGTAGTGAGACCCTCTCTCAAAAAACCAACACCAAAAACTAAAACCAAAGGGGGGGAAAAAAGAAACACTTGAAAACCAAATGTGGTGTTAGATGCCTGTAATCCCAGCACTTGGAAGGCTGAGGCAGGAGGGTGGGCCAGCCTGGACTACACAGTGAGACCTTTTCTTAAGAAAACCAAATAAGCAAACAGACCAACAATGACATAAACATTTGACAGACTTGCTCATTACAAGGAGAGGCAAGACTTTGTGAGAAGTTAGAACTATTTTCAGGGATATTCTGGAGAGGCAGAAAGTTCATAGCAGCAAAGGCAAAGAGTTTCTATTTCTTTGTTTTCAGAGATTCAAGCAGCAGTGAAAGTGAAGACAGTTCTGATTCTTCTTCTGATGATGAGTTAATTGGCCCTCCTTTACCCCCTAAAATGGTAGGAGAACCAGCTAATGTGGAAGAAGACATCCTTGGCCCGTTGCCTCCACCTCTTTCTGAAGATGATGATGATGAGGATGATGCTGATGAAGGAGAAGAAGTAAGTAATTCAAGAGTCTCTGATAATTTAATAACCCAGGAGAGGAGTGTCTTTATGGAAGTATGGACATGAGTTTACTGCTAAACTTAGCAATGAGTCAGAGTAAATTTAAAAACTGAAAAAAGAAACCTGACAACCCTTGTTTAAAATAATCATAGAAGGGCTGAGGAGATAGCTTAGCAGACCGAGCACCTGCTTAGGCAAGCGCAGGGACTGGGGTTTGATCCCTGGTATCACATGCCATGCTGGCCCTTCCCCTGTGGTATGCTGAGCCAGCGATAGAGTCTGGGTGTGTTGGTGCGTGCCTGTAAGCACAACTCTGGGGAGACTGAAAACAGGAAGACCACTACGAGTTTGAATTGTATAGTGAGACCCTGTACAAAAAAAAAAAAAAAAAAAAAAAAAAAAAAAAAAAAAAAAAAAAAAAAAAAAAAAAAAAGAAATAATCACAGAAAGAAACAGACCCCAAAATAATAAAAGTTTAATATGCAAGTTACAGTTTTCTGAATAATCTTTTATTTTTTAGTAGTGAGAGTTAAACTCAGGAACTCACACTTATGAGGCAGGAACTTACGTTGCTGAGCTATCTACCTGTCCCACTGTTTTCTGAGCAATTAGCCAGAGAGTAGAAATAAAATATATAGCCCTCAAAATAGTAAAGGGAAAAATGATAAAGAAAACTAAACTAATGTACTTTTTTCTAATTGGTACCTCAAATAGGCAGTTATTATTTTTTATATTTTATTTTTTGTCTTTTTTGAGACAGGGTCTTGCTATGCAGTTCAGACTGGCTGTGAGTTCACTTTTGTAGCCCAGGCTGGTCTTGAACTTGCACTGATCCTCCTGCCTCAGCCTCCTGAGTTCTGGGATTATAGGTAGTTTTGGAAAAAAGTATTTTCCTTCTCTAAGGTGTATTATCTTAGTAATGGAAAACTGATGGAAAAGACATAGCTTTTCTTCTGTCAAAGAGTGTTATCCCAGCACTTGGGAGGCTGAGGCAGGAGGATTGTTGTGAGTTCAAGACCAACCTGGGCTACAAAAGTGAACTCAAAGCCAGCCTGAACAGCTTGTAATCTTTTCACATAAAACAACATATATATTATATGTACATAGATATGTGTTTATAGAGGCTAAGATTATACATGTATAAATATGTACATGTGATATTTAAAGGTAAGAGTAACATGAGGATAAATTTTGTTTTTTTGTTATTATGGCCAGCTCAGTCTACTCTAGGGGTGGGGCTGGCACAGCATGTGGTGCCTGGGATCGCACTGTGGTCCCTGCAGTTGCCTAAGCTTGCCTAAGCAGGTGCTTTAGACTGCTGAGCCATCTCACTAGCCCTAACATGAGGATAAATTTGACAGTTTGATTACAGATCTTATTTTGTAATAAGTACCAGAAATTACAATATTGATCTTCTTCCTTTGGTATCCATTGTAGTGCTTTTATTATTATTATTATTTGTTTTTTCTTGTTTCAGAATTTTTGTTTATTTATTTATTTTTATGGCTGGCTCAGCCTGCCCTGAGGGCAGGGCTGGCGCAGCATGTGGTGCTGGGGATCGAACTGCAGTCCCTGAAGCCACTTAAGCTTTCCTAAGCAGCCGCTTTAGACCACTGAGCCATTCTGCTGGGCCCTGTAGTGCTTTTAAATATCTTTTTTTTTTTTTTTGCTTGCTTTGTAGTTCAGACTGGTTTTGAACTTACTGTGTAGCCCATGCTGGCCTTGATTTCAAAGTAATCCTCCTGAGTGCTGGAATTATAGACATGCACCAAAATATCTTTGTAATTGAAATGTTTTCACTAAAATCTATTTAAAAAGATCTATAAAAAATCTATAAAAAAGAAATTTATCATTTTAATAAAAATTTCTAAAGCTTTCAACTATAAAATCAGAGAAAATAGGTAAATTATGGCCACTGTAAAGTTACGTTCTCATTTCCAAATTTCTAAGCTACGTCCCTCAAATCTGTAGATCACAGAAAGCTAAGGAAACATCAAGAACTGTGAGGAAGATGTGCTTAATTATTTTGTGTAATTTACAGATACTATGAAGTGTGTGTGACATTTGATTTTGTAATGGGTTGAGTGTTTGTGTCTTGGCAAGCGTTGAATGTTTTTTTTTTCCTTTTTTTTTAAAATTTGTTGTGGCTGGCTTAGCCTGTCCTGGGTGTGGGACTGGTGCAGCATGTGTTGCTGGGGGTCAAACCATGGTCCCTGCAATTGTCTTAAGCTTGCCTAAGCAGGCGCTTTAAATCACTGAGCTATCTTGCCAGCCCCAAGCCTTGGATATTGAAGCCCTATTTTGGCTTTATTGTAGCTGTTTTCGAAGGTGAGGCCTCTGTTATGGTTTAGATCTAAAATGTCTTTTCAAATTCTCAGGATCAGAGGTGGGGCCTGTTTGGAAGTGGTGGGTCCCTGGGAACATGCCTTGCAAGGCAGTGTCTTGTTCCCAGCTCCTCTCTTCTCTCTGATTCATGACTATCATGGACTGAGCTCCTTATCCTCTGACCAACCCTCCATCATTCTGTGCCTGCCTGATAGCCAGCTGACCATACTGTCAAACTTGGAGTCAAAATAAATCTTTCTTCCTTTAAGTTATGGGCATCAAGTGTTTTGTCCCAGCACCGAGGTGACTAAGGCTTGCTCTGAGAAAGCAGTTAAAGTTAAACCATAGGATCACTGTCTTCCTAAGAATAGACACCAGAAAGTGTGTGCTCACCCCACTGCTGCCTCCCCCCTGGTAGGGAGGAATGGCTAGGTGAGGCCTTAGCAGAAGGCGATCTACAAAACAGGGACATCTTACCAGAAAACAATCTCCCAGCACCTTGACTGTGGACTGCTAACTTCCAGAACATTTGAGAAAGTAAATTATTCAAATGTATATTCTTTACTAATTCATCTTAATTTATACAAGAAAAAATACACTTTTGAGAGACTTTACTTGTTGCCTACATTTCTACTGTAGCTATTCAATTCATTGCCCAGTCAGCACTGGCTGTCTCAGCAACTTAGAATATTTTTCAGTAACATCCTTAATCTTTCATCAGGATGTATATATATATCTACATATGTATATATATATGTTTAGATAGATATAGATGTAGCTAACTTCTGAATGATAAGCATATTAGACCTGGTCAGTTTTTATTTAGCTCCTCTTCCCTGACAAAGGAGTTTACTTGTATTGCATTGATACTGATTAACAAAACTACACTGACACTGTTTAACCCCAGTTATAATGTTATCATCAAGAAAACAAACACACATGTGAATACTGCTGAGAATGCAGACAAAATAGAACAGTTCTGTACTGCCTGCAGAAATATAAATTAGCAGAAGCATTGGAAATCAGTGTGGATTTGTCTTACAAAAAATAGTTACCATTTGATCTTCTTGTAGCAGTCATTGGAATATAACTAAAGCAGTTGAAATCAGCATCCAGTAAGAATGCTTGTATATCCATATTTATTTTAAATAATACAAAAGAGTCAAGAGAGTGGTGAGCTCAAAGATGAATGGGTTCTAGGGGAAAGATCCATTGGAGGAAGTCAGTGTGCAGGGAGATGTAGAATGTCTTGTCTGCTGTCTGGTTTCTTGCATTCTGACTATGTCAGCATCACTTTCTTGGCTGCCATGAGTTGAGAACCCTCCCTCTACCCTGCCCTCCTGCAGAGCATGTTTCTATCTTGGAGCCAGCTGAGCTCAGTCTCAACATTTGCATCTAAAAGAAAAAATGAGCCTCTTCCTGCATAAGATGTGTTTCTGTGGTATTTTATCCTATCCCAGGAAAGGGAACTAACTGGTAAAGTGCTGACTTCGTTGTGACAGAAATGAATTTCCTTTGTCTTAACATGGCTAGGTTGGGACGTGTTTTGTCTCCCACAGTTGTTTATATTAGAAGTGGCTGTGCAGTGTGCTGGTTGTTCAGAAGCAGAGGCCAAATGAAGCCCCATTAAAGGACTCAGCTGGTGTTTGGGCATGCTCTTGGGTATCCGTAACTATAGTAAAAAAAAAAAAAAAATGAATTGATACTGATTAATATTTGAGTGCTGCTTTTTTCTATTGCTCCAGTTGCTGTTACTAAAATTCTGTCTAACCTTTAGAAACCATTTATAATGTGAGTTTTCTCTGACATTTCCAGATACAAGCTTCACGTACTACTTCATGGGATTGACTCCCCACCCCCTTTTTTTTTAATGTTGACTCAGCCTGCCCTGGGGGTGGGGCTGATGCAGCATGTGGTGCTAAGGATTGAACTGTGGTCCCTGTGGTTGCCTAAGCTTGCCTAAGCAGGCGCTTTAGACTGCTGAGCTATCTCACCAGCCCTTCTGTAGCAAACTTAAATTTTTGTTGTTGTTGTTATTGTTTGTGTGCAATTATGTATAATAACCTCAAGTATAAGGACTTACAGATAAAAGGTATAGTAATTTTGAAAAACTCCTATAGGTTTTATTATATTATCTTATACATTGAATGTATAAGAATGTTACTGTTAGGCTACAAAGTAGCTCAGTGGGAGAATGCTTATCTAGTATGTGGTAGGCCCTGGGTGCAATCTCTGGTGTCAGTAAAATGGAACAATTTAAAAAAGAATTATTGAAGTAGAATTGAACATTTTTTGATTTTATAATTGAGATGTTCATTTTATGGCTTCTTTTCATTTTATAAGTTTTGAGTGTGTTTTTTTTACAATGATATTTCCTTAGTTCTTATGTGGAAAATGAAAGTAGAGAACTGAACTGACCAAATGCAAGCATAGAAATCTAGATAAACACCTGTTTTCATAAGAACTGTTATATATACATTGTCCTAACCTTCCAGGTCAGTTACACAACAGCTTAATAACTGTTAAAGGTGCTTGAAGGTGGAATAGACTAATTAAATTGTATAGATTATAGTTTATTGGACCATTTAATTGCACATTTTAAAGGAAGTTTTAAAAATTAATTAATTAGATACAGAGTCTTTGCTATGCAGCTTGGACTTATAGTGATCCTCCTCTCAGCCTCCCTAGAGCCATGGTATGCCTGATGTTCCGGGGCCAGCATGGATTGTGGTACTGGGGATTGAACTCCTTGCTCTTGCCAGGCAGGCACTTAGACTGCCGAGCTGTCTCCCTAGCCCTAAAAATGAGTTTTTGATAGCTCTAGAATTTGAAGGAAATTTGAGTGCGTGTTAGTATATACATTATATAGACTGCACTGCCAGTGATTACATTTTAAAATATGCATTTTACTTCAGTTATCAATAGCTGTTGGGTGTAGTTTACTGTGCGAGTCATTGGATTGGAAATGTTAATGTATGTTTAATTTCTTTTGATGAGAAACTTATTTTCACTCATTCTTTACTCTCCTTATCTCTGATGCCAATAAAATGTGAGGGCTTATTATTTTTCTTATGGCTGAAGAAGTAAAAATTTAAATGCAAAGGATCAGAGAAAAGAGGTGAACAATAATGTTTAGCTACTCCTTTTACTTTCCTGTGGTCCTATTTTTTTTTTTTTTTTTTAAGGTGAGAAAGGCTGTAACTCATAATTAAATGGAGACTTTGGGATTCTTGAGCATTTTCCTTGTTCTTGCTATCCTGTTTCCCATTACTACAGAAAATTGGAAGTTGGACTTTTACGACTGTAACTAAAGGCTGGATGTAACACTGACTTTTTAGTTATGACCACCTGTTTTCCATGAACTTTGTCTGACTCCCTGCCTGGCACGTTCTGTGGTTGAGAGTCCAAGTTTGGGCCACCATTACGCCTCTCTGTCTTCTGGTCTGAGGCTTTTCATCCCTTTGCCCTTGGTCACTGCCAGCCACCTGGATCAGTCAGTCTCTTCTGCTCATGCCTAAGGAAAGGTGGAAGAATTAAACATGTATAAACTCTCCTTCAATTTTTAGTAATATGAGACTGGCAGCAGTTATGGAAACAACATTGCATGCTTTTGTTAATATTTCACTAATGGTCAATTTTAATTTAGGCTAGGAATAAAAATAATTGAAAAAGTGAAGAATCTCAATGAGCTTAGCTTTAAATGAGAATATGATTAAAAATAGACCAATTTAATTACACCTGCAAGATTTTGTCAGCAGAGGATGCTAGAAGCTCTTCCAAAATCCAGGCAACATATTCCTCAGCATTTCTAAATTGCTAGTACTGTAAGGGCATTAGTCTTCAAATGGACACTAGGGGGCAGTGGAGGCATTTTTGGCAAGAATCCATTTTTTTTTCTTCCAACTATCTCGTTTACCTTAGAAAAAAGAGCATCTTTGATAAATAATGTGTTGTACAAATTGGAAGAAGTGAATTTGTTATTGAGATGAATGCTAGAATAATTACTGTTACATTCTTTTGTGATTTGACGATATTATAACAAGTGTTGAAAATTTATTTTTAAATGTTATAAATAACACCCCACCCCTTTTGGGTTTTGCTGTGTAGTTCATGCTGATCTTCAACTCACTGTGTACCCCAGACTGGCCTTGAACTTGTGTTGCTGCTGCCTTAATCTCCTGAGTAGTGGGTTGGCAGTAAACAGATTCCTGGTAGTATAAGGCAGGAAATCTAGGCATAGGGCCTTCATAATTTAAGATTTACATTTTTAAGGTCAAATAATATTTATTTCTCATATCATTAGTGTGACATTTATTTTTTTAAATTTGTGTGCACATAACATGTGCGTGCGTGTGTGTTTGTGGGGTAGTGGTGGTGGTGGTCATACTAGGGATTGAATATTGAATCCAGGGCCTTTACACTGAGTTATATCTCCAGCTCCTTTTACAATTTATTTTGAAAAAGGAAAAGCAGAAAGAATACAATAAAAAGAATAAAATTTATTTTGAGATAGAGTCTTGTTAATTATCCAAGCTGGGCTTAATTTGTGGTTCTTGCTTCAGTTTCTTGGTGTGCTAGGATTATAGGCATATACCACCATGCCTGATAATGAAACCTAAACTAAAAAAAAGTAAAATGCATGTGAGATATTGTTATTCCCCTGCTCTAAGCCCGCTGGTATCTGCCTATCACTTTGCTAAGAAATGCAAGACTCTTGCCTTGGCCTGTAAGGCCCACATGACTCCTGCCTCTTAACTCCTTGCACTTGCACAAGGTCTTGTTTACTCCTCTCTGGCTACAATGACCTGGTTTTCTTTTAATAACTCTTCTTATTCCCACACAGAGCCTTTCTCCTCACTTTTCCCCTTAATGGAATGGCACATAATCTTTGCTCAGGCATCACCTTTCTCATCACATTATATAAATATCCTCCTTCCCCTATGTCCCACCCCCAGTTGCATTGCTTTGTGGTACTTATTATTATCTGACTTTTTTTTTTTTTTTGTCTTTTTGAGACAGGGTCTCGCTATGCAGTTCAGGCTGGCCTTGAGCTCACTTCCGTAGCCCAGGCTGGTCTCGAACTCGCACGGATAGTCCTACCTCAGCCTCCCGATTGCTGGGATTATAGGCGTGCACCACCACGCCTGGCATTATCTGACTATTTATTGGCTTGTTGTCCTTTTACAAACAGAATATTATACTGTCTTTTACTGGTGTATTCTCAGTGGCCATGCAGGTATTTGGTACCTAGTAAGTACTCAGGAAACACTTGTAGAATGAAGGAATGAATGGCCACCCCTGCTGGTGATCATAATTTTTCTCTTTCTTCTATACATTTTACTGAATTAAAGGCACATTCTGATCTCATTATGCTTTAGATACTTAAGAGCCTTTGCTGCACTCCAATTTCAGGCTGGTTCTGCTATAGGTCCCTTATTAAAAGTCAGTCAGTTTTTTTTTTTTTTTTTTTTTTGTCTTTTTGAGACAGGGTCTCACTATGCAGTTCAGGCTGGCCTTGAGCTCACTTTTGTAGCCCAGGCTGGTCTCGAACTCACACCGATCCTCCTGCCTCAGCCTCCCGAGTTCTGGGATTACAGGCATGCGCCACCACGCCCGGCTAAAAGTCAGTCAGTTTTCAATTCCATTGCCAAGTGGCCTTCTGGACCCTCTAAGGGTCTCTGGACAGTCATTTTGTTTTGTTTGGCAAATATTATGCATATCTGCTATGTGAGTGGACAGTATGATATGGATCACTTTTTATTAGTAGTTAGAGTAGGGTATATAGATGGACTAGTTCATGCCAATAATGCAAAGCGTACTTTTCAGTGCAGTGAAGTTTCAGTTACAATTTGTTTTAATATATAGGCATTCAGTATTATATTCTGGTAAGCATCTAAACATCTCTCAGTTTAATGTATATACAGTACAGTGAACTGAAAATTTTCTGTAGTAACATTTCATAGAGTCTGTGGAAATATTTTAGTCCTAAGCCTGGGCATGGTGGTACATGCCTGTAATCCCAGCACCTGGTAGACTGAGGGAGTAGGATTGTTGTTAGTTCAAGACCAGTCTGGGCTACAGAGTGAGCTCAAGGCCCAGCTGAACTGCATATCTGTCTCAAAAAGATTTTTAAAAAGTCTCCTCTCAAACACATTGTTAAACGAGTATCTTATTCAATTAGTTTGCTTAAAAGTGAGAAAATTAGCAAGAATGTTAAATGGTTTGTATAAGACCCTTTTAAAAAATTGATGAAGACCTTGAATATATTTTGCAAACAGAGTCCTCTGGATAATAATGCTGACCTCTACATAGAATGCCTGTCACAGTCAAGTCACATATACAGGCTGCTATGTTATCATAAATTTTAGTTAGGAATATTGCCCCACAAATCTCATAAAATAATATCTTTTTTCCTTTGATAATATATATATATATATATATATATATATTTTGTTTGTTTGTTGTTGTTGCCAGGAATCAAACTCATCACCTCATGAGTTACCAGGCAGATGCTATGCTGCTGAGTTATATCCCTGGCCCTTTTTGTTTATTTTTTGAGGCATGCAGGGTGGGGGCCCAGTGAGATAGCTCAGCAGTCTAAAGTGCCTGCTTAGAGAAACTTAGGCAGCCACGGGGACCATGGTTCAATTCCTGGCACCATATGCTGTGCCAGCCCCACTCCTCAGGGCAGGCTGAGCCCGCCATAATGTAAATAAATAAATAAAGTTGAAAAAAAAGTGCAGGGTGGCCTTGAACTTTAGACGTGTGGGCCACCATCACTGCCCACTTTTTTGTGGCTCCATTCTGCTCTGCCCCTTTCCTCACCTTCCTTGCCCTCCCCTCTTTCGCTTTTTTTTGTTTTCTTTGTTTTAAAAATGTGTTTAGAGCCGGGCGTGGTGGCTCACGCCTGTAATCCCAGCACTCGGGAGGCTGAGGCAAGAGGATCGGTGTGAGTTCGAGACCAGCCTGGGCTACAAAAGTGAGCTCAAGGCCAGCCTCAACTGCATAGCGAGACCCTGTCTCAAAAAGGCAAAAAAAAAAAAAAAAAAAAAAAAAAAAAAAAAAAAAAAAAAAAAAAAAAAAA
>PVJA010012539.1:0-51667 GCA_004027025.1 Myocastor coypus | reverse complement strand
CTATGCAGTTCAGGCTGGCCTTGAGCTCACTTTTGTAGCCCAGGCTGGTCTCGAACTCTCACCGATCCTCCTGCCTCAGCCTCCCGAGTGCTGGGATTACAGGTGTGCGCCACCACGCCCAGCTTCCACTTTTAAGTGGAAGAAATAATGTTGGTTTTTCCACAGGGATTGATTATAAATTCTGTTTCCATACTGAATTTCCACACTGGCCTCTAGTGGAAACCTGTCAGAATTATGTTTCATACTGATCCTGCCTAAACTCACTTATTGTAACACTATGCTACATATTTGAATAATTTTCAAAAATCTATGGGAAGATATGCAATCAGAATTGTCAAAGTTAGAAATAGGTTTTGTTGTAAAGTTAGTTAAACTTTATGGGATAGTCCTATACTTATCTGTACATGTAACCAATTTAGATTATTTCCTGCACTCTTTAAAGATAGAGCTATGATGTAATTTTGCATTATTTCTCATTTAAATTGTACCACACTGAAGAACTTAAGATATGTGTAACATGTCATTTTAGAAATTACTCCATGTTACTCTTTTCAAAGAAACAAGTCACTAATATGATATCAAATAATCTCATGTTCTCCATATATTTTTATCTATTTTAAGGCCAAACAAAAGCTTAACATGTTCTAAAGCCACATCATCATATTGTAATTTTTCAGACATAAAATTTAAGAAAACTATCCTATTATCAAGTGTAAATCCATGTTGCTTCTCATTACTTGAAGTTTCATATGCAGTAAGACCTTAGTTTGTGAATAAAGTGCTTGTAACCTAAAGTATAATGCAGATTTCTCCATAAGAAATAATGAAAACTCAAATGGTTCATTTCAGAACCCAAAAATATTCATATAAAAACTGTAACAATACTGCAATATAATACAAAATAATAAAATACAAACTATAAAGAAAAATAAGTTGACTTTCAAACCTTCCTGGTTGATGTGAGGGACCTTCTATGGTGTTCCTTGTGAGGCAGGCCTTTCTTGGGCATTCTTATGCCATGACAACTGTTTTTCCATGGGGGTGATTAGCCTGAAACGGCAAGAACAAAAGGCCACAGTACCTTTACAATCTACTCTCAGATATGGCACTTCATCATGCCGCCGTACTCTAGTCATATGATACAAGTTATTATTTACCATATACTCTAAAGAAGAAAAAGTAAACCCTATATTTTGAATAGGAAAACTTTAAGTACTTGTGAACATATTTAAAATTACTACAGAAGGAGCTTATAATGGGAGGATTTATTCCAAGCTTAAAGGACTGTGGGAGTTGGATGCATAGAAAGATCATTTTAGGTTTTCTTGAAGACTTGACCACACTGTGCCAACTGGTGACTGAAGATGCTGAATTATACAACATAGAGCAGTGTGTTGCACTAGCTCTGGAACAAGGAGAGGATATATACGTAGCCAGTTGTGATCTTGTGGAGTGTGCCTACTGCCTCTGTACTGTATGCCCTCTAAAATATGGAAAACAGCTTTTCTCACAGAGATGTATGTAAAGTAGCATACAGAACATGCTTAGGCAAGAGTCTAGTCTCTAACTAGTGATTTGTAAGGTTAGCTTCTACTCTACACATGAGTATTACTTCTTTTTTTTTTTTTTTTTTTTTTTTTGCTGGACCTGGATTCGAACTGATGACCCTGCACTTGTCAGGCAGGCACTTATGCCATGGAGCTATCTCCCCAGCCCTACGAATATTACTTTTAACATACGCGAATCCATGTACGGTAGCTCTTCAGTCAGCTACCTTAAAATCCAAGAATCATACTTAGATCGCCTCTTAAACTTTCCTTTTGCTTTTTTATTCTTTCTCCTTTTATAGCCCTCTCCATGTTTCCTTTTCTAATCATCTTTGTTTATTTATGTGTTTGGTACAGGGTCTCACTACACAGATTGGACTCGTAGTGATCCTCCTGTCTCAGCCACCCTAATGCTGGGATTACAGGCATGTGCCGCCATGCCCAGTTTTGAAGTCCTGCTCATTGTGCCCCAGGTTTTGGCACAGCATGTGGTGCCAGGGATCAAAGCTGGGTCCTTACACTTGCCAGGCAGATGCATGCTTAGACCACTGAGCTGTCTCCCCATTCCTGCTATACCATATTTCTATATTCACATACACAGTAGTTTTTCTCCAGAGTGTTTTCATACTCACAGCTTTCCAAATCCCTTGAGAGGTGAAGTCAGGAGCCTGGCAAAGATGACAACATTCAGAAAGCAGTATACTGTTTTAGAAAGCAGCTATTGGGGTGCACACCTGACTTTAATGAGGGCTGCAAGCAGCAATCAGAGAAGACCAATATAAATCTCAAGTACGTTTTGAATAGTATTAAGGTTTGTGTCTAGTTATATCTCCAAAACCTCATGCAAAGAGGCTAGGAAGCCACCACAGCTGCTACTCCTCCTTTTGCTCTTGGTGATTTTCTGCCACCATAAAATACTACTCTCTGCCGTGTACCACTCTGTCTTGGAGCCAGCCAAGTATGGACTAAAACTTCTACTAAATGTGAGTTAAATCAACTTTTCCTTCTTTAATTTTGGGTGTCATGTATTTTTTTTTTTTTTTTTTTTTTCTCAGCAATGAAAGAAAAGTACCCAGGACATATAGTAAACTCAGTGTTTTTAAAATCCAGATTTTTGGCTTTTGAAAAATAGAAAGATCTAGATAGATGAAGCTCACATTCCCACAGCAATAGTTGCATGGATTGTATAGTAGCTGCTTCTTTTTGAAAAGACATATCCTCTCTGGTTTCTCATAGTGTGTTTTTAATTTTTGTTTGTTTATTTATTTTCTTAAAAGATAAGCAAAATGATCCAGAATTTCAAAACAATATGATAAGAGATTAACAATTATATTGCATATTACTATCTTAAAAATAGTTGCTTACAAATAAGTTGCCTGGCAAGTGCAGAGTCCTGAGTTAAATCCCCGGAACCACACACACACACACACACACACACATAGTTGCTTACATGACTACATTTTTATTCAGTGGAGTATTACCTATAAAAAAGATAAACTAGAGCCAGGGAGATAACTCAGTGGTCTAAACACCTGCCTGGCAAGTGCAAGTACCTGAGTTTGATTCCCAGTACTGGGTGCCATGGAAACAAGGATGCGTTGGTATATGCCTGTATCCTAGCACTGGAGACTCTGAGACAGGAGGATCACTATGAGTCTGAGCTGCATAGCATGACCCTGTACCAGACAGAAAGATAGATAGCTAGATAGCTAGATAGCTAGCTAGCTAGATAGATAGATAGATAGATAATAGATAATTTTAAAATGATAAATTGGAGGCTTTTTAATGTTCATAATGATCACATGAATCATAAAGAATTTTTACCTGTACATAACAAAATATCCTGTTTTTTGTTTTGTTGGCTTTTTTTTGTTTTTGCTTTTGTTTTGTTTTTTTTTCCCATGGAATCATAGGATCTTTATTAATGACAACAGGCAACTTGGCCATTTATCTGAATGGGCAGGCTTAAATCACCTGGTCTTCTTTTTTTTTTCTTTTGTATTTGGTACAGCATCTCACTGCACAGCTCGGGCTTCTAGTGATCCTCCTGTTTTCAGCCTCCCCAGAGCTCAGATTACAGGACCACCACACCCGGTTTCCATGTTCTGCTCAGTGTTCCTGGGGACAGGTCTGGCACTGCATGTGGTGCCAGAGATTGAACTGTAGTCCCTGCGCTTGCCCGTTTTGTTGTTGTTATTGTTTTTGCAGTATCAGGGATTGAATTCAGGACCCTAAGCTTGCCAGGCAAGCACTTATTCTGCTAAGCTATCCCCCGCCCATCCTGGTTCGTTTTGTTTTCACATTCCCTTCCTTTTAACCCTTCTTCCCCATCTTATTTGCAAAAGCTTTGTTTCTGTTTTCTCCTTCTATCTTTTTTGTTTCCATTTAGCTACCTTTCCTTTATTCTCCCCTGTCCTTCCTTCCCTTTCCCATTTGAACATTTGTTTCTGCCTTCTAATATTTATCATCCATTCTGATCCTGATTTACCCCATTGTGTTTTTAAAACCATTACTCTATCAGTTTAAAACCAGTACTCCACTGTATTTTAAAACCACATTTCCTTATCCATTTATCTGGCTATTGGTCCATTTCCTAGCTTTAGCTATTACATATATAGTGTGCTGCTACAAATATGCATGTGCATCTATAACTGTGGTAGGATGTCTTTAGTTCTTTCGGGAAGATACCAAAAGGGTAGGCAGCTTGGTCAAATGAAATCTGTTAGTTTTCTGAGGAATCTCCATACTGATTTCCACACTGATTGTTCCTGTTTGCACTCCCTCCAACAGTGGAGAAGGGTTCCTTGCTCCCCACAGCCTCACCTGCATTTGTTCTCAGTTCACGTCTTGATGATGGCCATTCTCTAGAGAGCGAGATAGAACCTCAGTGTGGTTTTATTTTGTATCTCTCCAATGATCATAATGCGGAACTTTGTTTTCATGTATTTGTCTGTCACTTGTACTTCATTATTTGAGAAGTATCTTCATTTTATATGTTCATTTTGAGGCTAAGTATTTAAATTTGGGGGGATTCTGATCTTTGAAGGAAAATTGAACTCAGAACTATACACTTGCTAGGCAGGCTGTTGTACCGCTCAGATGTATCTCTGGCCCACCAAAGCTTTTCAGTGTGATGTAATCACAATTGTTACTTCATTGTAATATTTCCTGTACTACCAGTTTTTGTTCATGGAATTTGCCTATGTATAACTTGAACTCTGTTCAAGAGTTTTTTCTGTTCTATGTTACAGCCCTTTAGGCATTTCTATTTTAACATTGAAATCTCTGATCTGTTTCAGATCTACATTTAATCTTTAGCATATGGAAGGGCCAGTCCCCAAAATCATTTATTAAAGAGGCTATCTATCTTCCAGTGAAGATGTTTGGTCTCGTTTTAAAGATAAGTTGGCTGAGTGTGTGTGGTGTTATTTCTGCATCTTCTGCTCTATTCCATTAATCCTCAGGTTGTTTTGTTTTGTTTCTGCCAGCATCATGCTTTTTTTTTAAATCATGGTAGTTATATAGTATAATTCCTGATTGAGGACTTGAGTTCATTAAGGAGATTGAGCTATAGTTCTCTTTTGTGTTCCAATCCTCTCTGGTTTGGGTATCAGGGTAATGCTTGCTTCCAGGAATAATATTATAAGTATTGCTTATATCTCAGTTTCATTTGAAATTTTGAGGAATAGTGGTTTTGATCTCTAAATTTCTTGTATAATTCAGCAGTGAATGTGTCAGCACCTAGGATTTTCTTTGTTTATAATTTTTAGTTCTTTTTTTTTTTTTAATTGTTCAATTTCATTGATTGATTCATGGGTTATTTAGACTTTTTTTTTTATTATTTCTGAATCTCCTTGATTCAGTTTTGGTACTTTTTGTATTTCTAGGAGCTTATCCATTATTTCTACATTCTCTAACATATTACAATGTAGTGTCTGAAAGTAGTTATTAATGATTTTCCTGATTTCTGAGGAACCATTGCAATTTTACTCTTTTCTTTCCTAATTGCATGGATTTGAGGTTTTTGTTTCCTTTTTTTGTTAAGGTTTGCTAAGGATATTTCCATTTTATTTACTATCAAAAACCAACTCTTCAACCATTGATTCCTTGTACTCTCTTCTTAGCCTCATTGCTTTAGTTTCTGCCCCAATCAAAATTTTTTCCTGGAGGCTTTGGAGTCACCTGCCCGCTTATCATTTTGCGCCTGCTATCTCACACCACAAGCTGGGAATCAGGGACCAAATAGTTTGCCACTTCCATTTTCTCCGTCAAGGTTTGGCTCTCCACTTTTCCTCTGGGCTCTGGTTTTCCCTTCAGACGTTTCCGGCTTCCCAGGTATATGCCTCCTTCCTTCTTGTTTTCCCCAAGTGCTCATATCCAAGTGTCTGGATTCCAGGTCTCAGAGAGGCTTCTTGCTGCTGCTTACCATGTTTCCCTCTCCTGGAAGTCTCAGCCAGAGCATTTTCTGTTGTCTTCATCCAAGATCTCTACTCATTTACTCATCTACTTGACCTTTGAGAGACCTAAGTTCAGAGTCTTCCAGTTCTTCAACCAATAATCAGCACTCTGAAACGAAGTCAGTATAATTTTCTATAAGTTACAACTGCAATTTCAAGGTACCTGTACATGTATAAGGACAGGTATTTGAAATGAAAGCATGAAACTTGAATGGAATTCCTAGCCCCATTCCTGCGTGAACAGAGACTACAGTCTTCCCAGCCTGCTGACAAGAACTCTGGAGTGTCTCGAGATGGCACACTATGAAAAGACCCTCTGCCACTCACACAGTGTGGTAGGAATGAGTATTAGCAAAAATAGTACCTGGCTAGGGTGAACCAGAAATAAGCACTGCCCTCGTCTAGCATTGCACAAACCAGAAGATTATCCCAGGATTTATGGAGTAACAATTTAGACATTATATTCAGGTTATTCTTAAAAAGGAGTAAAACCAAAGTACTTAAGGCATTTGTGAAAATACCCTGTAAATCCAGTACACTCCTTTTGTAGGCCATAAAGGAAACACTGAGTAGATTCAAGACTACCTTTTGTATCTAGCACATGGGAAAATGCATGTGTGTGAAGAAACACATGTTGAAGGATGTGAGTTAAAGTAAATGAGATTTTTCCCTAGATGTATCAGAAAATAAGGTCAAAGACAGTGTAGAAAACGGAACAATAGATCTCAGGATACTAGGAAACCAAGTGTTATTTGTCTTTGTCCATTTTCACTTGCTGTAACAGGATACTTGGACTGAGTGATTTATGAACAGTGGAAATCTGTTGTCTCTCTTGGTTCTGGAGGTGGGGGGCTCAGGAGCATGCCTGCAGCATCTGCTCAGCATCTGTCCTTCTTATGGTGCTATCATGTAGCAGAAGGCATCACATAATGAGCAGAGCAAAGTGGCCAATCTGAGGTCACTTTTATGACCAAGCCCCTCCTTCACCAAGCCTTTAACCCGTGATCACCAAGTAGGAATTGCCGCTTACCTTCTAGATGGGCCTTCCTTGGTTTTTCTTTGCAGCTAATAAGCTAAATGAAGCCACTTCAGTGCTAGGAAGTGCATTTCCACCTGACAAGCTATTGTCTGTCATTTATAATGGACAGAACCCAGGATAATAAAGCATTGGCTTGTTATTCTTTTGCTGTCTTTTCCTAAGGTGTGATCCAGACAGCTAATGAGCACTGATTCTATATTCTTAGGTATTAGCCTTGTGCCAAAATGAACTCATGAAGGATTGTTGGGTAATACTTGTTTAATGGCTTGTGCTAAGATTTTTCTAGTTTGCTTTACCTTTATTGTGTAATTCATGAGCATGGGTATGTTGTAGAAAGGGTAAAACTGAATCAAAAAATTAATGTTCAGGGCTAACCAGATAGCTCAGTGGACTAGGTACATACCTATAATCCCAGCACTTGGGAGACTGAAACAGGAGGATCACTAGGAGTCCAAACTGCATAATGAGACCCTGTGCCCTGAATGTGTTTTCCCAAATTCAAGACAGGTTGGAGGTGAAATAAGATCCTACAACTTTGTTTCAACTAGAAAAAATTGTACACTCCTAGTGAATGGCAGAGAATTTATTTTAGAAGAGGTTGATAATGAGGATTGGATACAGTTACACAAATCTGGGCTAATGGCCTTGGATCTGATCACTGCAGTCAGCTTTCCATGGCTGGGAGCAATGTAGGCCAGAGAGAAGACATTGAGAGTTAATGAAAAGTTGTACAACACAGAGTAGTCCCAAATTGTCAGTGTTTGGTGACCTGTTAAGCATGTACCAAAAAGAGTAGAATATTCTAGAAGCCTTCTGTGAAAGGAGCCTAACAGCCAGAGAACTCCCCTGAAATCTTCAGAAGGTTGTCTCTCAGTGGGATAAGATGTGGCCAATCAATGATTTCTACTTTGATGTGGAAGAAGTTCTATTCGATTTTATTTGTATCAGACTATAAGAGTGTTTCTTCCAGTGTGGCTTTAGTTTGCTTCAAACACCCCATACTAAAATTTGCTGAATAGCAAAATAAATACCTGATACTTTCGCACAACAGATTACAGCAAGGTCATGCAGCAGTGTCAGTATTTTTTAGAATCTTGTCTACAGCTCAGAATAGTTTTTGGTGCCAGTAACATCTAATGCTGCTAGAAGAGTTAGAATAAACTGTGTAGGCTCTTGGCTCCTACTGTTAAATACTATCAGGTGCCAGTCTGCCCTCATATTTCAAAGTAACCCTAATTCAAATGGCATGTTCCTTTTTATCATTTCAAATGTTTTTATGGGTAGCTTTCCTGGAGTGTTATTTCTCTCCTAAATTTATCTAAATTTCAATTTATGATACTGAAGACTATTAAGAATGACAGTGTGCAGTTTAAGGTTCTGGGCTTGATCACAAATCATGTGACCAAAGGGAGAGCTTTGGGGACAATATTACAAAATTGCTTCTCTAGAGAAATTTTTCAATAGACTGAATTTCATAAATGTACAGATGAAATTTACTGTAAGTAGGATGACATGTGTTCCTAAATTTATTTTACTTAACTTTAATGTAAATTTTAGTTCATAAGAAATATCTTTTAAGTCCCTGAGATCTTTGTTGAAATCTTGTGTTTCACTTGCTGCAGTCAGATATTTATCTAGTGGGGCCGTCAAGTGAACCTTTCCCAACCCTTTGTTTTTCCAGAAATCAAAATGATCAAATGGGTTTGTTTGAACAGATGTATGACAAGTCACGGATTCATTATATTCCACTTTCATTTTACATTAGACTTATTAGTTACAGAAAGAGTGGGCTTTGCTGTTAAATTTATCTTCATTTTTCTGTGGTGTAAAGTATGAATTTGTGTGGCCCTGAGTTTTGGCCCTGTCTGCTTAGCTATTTTTTTAATTGATATCAGTCGTGAATAAAACAGAAAAAAAAATCCACTCTAGAAGCTTTTTTTTTTTTCTTTCTTTCTCAGAGAAAGAAAAAATCTTGTAACGTTGAACACATAGACTGATAGATATCCTGTTTATAGATTAATAAATGAATCCTTCACCACATTGCCAGTTTTATAAGTGTTCTCTATGTTAGCTCTCCAAATAACGATAGTGGAATATATATTCATCAAGATGACTTAAGTTTGCGATGAATGGATAAATACTGTTCAGAAACAATGTGCCAATAAATATTCTTAATCTATTCCAATATAGCTCCTATTACAAATAAAACAGATACTGTATTATGAGCAGTAAGTGTCTTCCCGTGAAAGCTATTATCCGTTAGACTGGGAAGGCAGTACTATAATCAAAATTTTCCTTAAAAGTCATTTATAAGGACTGGTCAGATAGCTTAGTGGATTAAAGCGCCTGCTTAGGCAGACACAGGAAACAAAGTTCAATCCGTGGCCTCCTGTGCTGGTCCTGTCCCTGGGGCACACTGAGACTATGCTTGAGACTGGGTATAATGGCCTTCGTGTGCCTGTAATCTTAGCACTTGAGAGGCTGAAAAACAGGAAGGATCACTATGAGTCCAATCTGTGTAGTGAGACTCTGTAGACCCTATACTAAATACATAAATTAAAAAGTCAATTATTTTTTTTAACCTTTATTTGTTTATTCACTCATTTTTATGGCCGGCTCAGCTCACCCCGAGGGCAGGGCTGGCGCAGCATGTGGTGCCAGGGATCGAACCGCGGTCCCTGAAGCCGCCCAAGCTTTCCCAAGCAGGGGCTTTAGACCACTGAGCCATCCCACCGGGCCCAAAAAAAGTCAATTATAATAGCCTATTTCTTAAGTAAGAATATTGTGTTTCTTTTTGAAAGTTGTGATAGAGTTTATAAGGAAAATAATTTAATATAGGACATATAATTTATAGAATTATTTTATAGTAGTCACCCAAAGAGTCAGGAACAGAGTGCAGGAAATCTGTCCACATGCCACAGCCCCAAAGAATCCAGCTGAGACCTGGATCCCACAGCAGTGACCTGAGTTAGTCCAACTGAAGAGCTGGAGCTCATGACAGTGTTTCCCATGAGTCCAACCAGAGACGTAGTTCACAGATCTGCCCTGGGAAGGCCCAGAGATCAGTGGAGGAAGCTAAAGTATGTGCCAGCTGGATGAAGGATCTGTGTCAGCAGGTTGAGGGGCTTGCACAGGAGCTAGGAAGCTACACTCATAGTGAGGACCAGAGCTCCCCCAAAGGGAACTGTGGTCCTTTTCAGTGACAACAAGTTCCTAAGCTCCATCCAATGATGAAAACACCTGAGTTCATATCAGGATAGCCAGTATGGCAACTCCTTGACAACAACAAACAGCACCAGCTCTTCTTCAGTTCTCCTTTTATGCTGCTGACAGCAATCCTCAGGTGGGCCTTCCACACTCAGTCCCACACTGTTTCAGCTCAGCTAGGTCTTACAGGCTGACCTTAAGGTGTCAGTCCACCACAAAAATACTTTGATGCCTGTTGGTGAAATTGTATGATCAAAATCTCTGTTCATTTTCTTTGTTTTGTTTTGTTTTGTTTTGTTTTGTCTCAATCTTCAGATGACTCTATGGACAAATTGTATGCTATAGTAGTTTACCAGAACTATTTTAAACATATGGCGCTCAAAGGAGAACCGTTTTTGTCCCATTCTGAACATCCAAGTGGCTTTTATAATCATGGTAATTGTTGTGATTCCTATTTCATTTGTGTTGCTCCCTCAAGGAGCAGTATCCTTCAACCCTTTTAACTCTGCCTCTTCCACCTGCCTCTGAGAGCAACCAGCACTCTTCTATGTTCAGAGTTTTCCTTGTCTGGAAATGCACTGATAGCTGATATCATAGTTGTTGGTGGGTTTGGTGACAGCTATGGAAGCACTTATACCCACCCTTGGCCCACAGGTTTGTGACTGTAAAAGTCTTCTTTCACAGATATCATAAAGGTGACTCCAATAATGAAATGGTTGATGCCTCCCTGGAGAGAACCCTGGATCCCTCCCCACCACAAATATGCCAGCTCCTCAGTACTTTTTGTGAACGCTATGTAGAGACCAAATTTCCAATCCATTGACTGCAGAACATAACTAAGTTAGAATGTTATAATTTAAAACAAACATATTCTGATAAATCTGATAGAAGCTAAAATCCAAATTATTTGACCAGAAGATTTTTTTCAGAGCATTACTTAAACTTTAAAAAAAAAAAAAAAAAAAACCCTTTTATTTATTTATTTATTTATTTACTTGGTAAGGATCTTGCTACACAGCTCAGATCATAGTGGTCCTCCTGGCTCAGCCTGACCAGTGCTGGGATTGCAGGCATGCACCCCAACACCAGGTTCCAGGGCCAGCACAGCATATGTTACCAGGGGTCAAACCCGGGTCCTTGTGCTTGCCAGGCAGGTACTGCTGAGCTGTCTCCCCAGCCTCAGCATTATTTAAGCTTAATGCTTCATAGAACACATTTTGAAAAACATAGATCTAAGAGAACAGCTACTTGTTAAGGAAGTATGGGTTTGTAATACATATGGCGTGATATTCACAGTATATTTTAACTTATTAAGCTAGTAATGATAATGGAAGGTGCCTGGGTCCTATGTCATGCTTGGAGTCTACATCTAAATTTATGTTTAGATATATAATGCTGAAATGCATGTAACAAGTGAGATATAAGCGATTATCCTTAGTGTGAACTGGCTTTCCTCCCTGGTTGAGATTTCTTTGTAAAAGACGTGAAGGTCAAGCAATGTTGACAGATTAAATCTTTAACTGCCCAGATATACACATACACTATCTAGACTGCCTTGTACCCCACGGTAGACATAGTTAGCAGGACAGAAATGCCCCACATAGCTGTGACCTCATCATCTTCTCCACACAGCCCCACAGAGCTAACCCCAGACAACAGGGTACTATGCCTTCTGGGGCCCACTCTACTATTTGTGCTTCAAGTCAGTACCAACAGTGACTCTAGGGATGTATTTCTCCATTTGAATTTCCATGGTTATAATTGCAATGAGCAATACCAATGAAGAAATGAACTGTATTATGTCAACAGGTGGAGGAAGGGGCTTTCCATTCTGTATAGTGGGGTCTCATTGGGACATCTCTTCATGACAGAGTCTACCTTCAAATGGCCCTAGGACCTACCTATCTGACATCATTACCACTCTCAGCTCCATCTAAATAGGAAATACACATCTATGTTCTGGGCAATTCTTTCTTATCAATAAACATTTTGGATTCTGAAAATACAAAACTCACTGGCCCAGAAAATTATAAAAAAATATAAATTAATGAAAGATTAAAAAGTATCTCTCCTCTAATCAATTTTAACTGAGCAATGCAATTTCAAAACAGAAAATTCATAAGATACCAGAATATAGGGCTTAATAATGTGCCCTTAAACTCTAAAAAAAAAAATAGAGCTGGGGCTCTTAACTGATCATAAGAGTCACTCATAATAGAGACAGCAGAGAGGGAGGGTGGCAGGTGTGTGGAAATAGTCTTGCTTCAAAGCCAAATCTATCACCAGTAGCTATGTGACCTTGAACATACTATTTAAGCTCTTCGTGTCCCAGTTTATTTGCCAAGGAAGATTGTAGTACATAATTTCTAGCACCTAAGAAAATCTACATTCAATAAATGTAATCTTCCATGTGACTTTACTTATTCATGTGAAGAAAAGATTATAGGATATAAATAAAGAATTTGAGAAGAGAGCAGATAGATCAAGGACAAATTAGACACATTTCCCTCTGCTCCCTCAGCCTGTTCTCAGAAGTCAAGCTGAATGGAAACCTGGCTTTCTATCAAAACATTGTTTACAGAGGATTCATCCATCAGATGTCATTTCCATGCAATCAGTTTGACAAAGGTGGAATAAAATAGTTGAGCTTTACCTTGAGTGATGAATTTGAAATGCCAAAATGTTTGATATTACAAGTGATGTTTAAAGACAGTCTTTTTGTTCAGAGATTTTTGGGTTGGACTATGAACTCACTAAAAGTGTTTCTTCTTTAAAATTAAAAGGCTCCATGTTTGTATGTGTGTGGAGGGGAGGGGTATTTTTCAAGAAATACTATTTTTCACATGGCATTAGTAGTTATTTTAGGAGTACATACATCACTTTACCCCAAGGAGTCTAGCCCTTGAATTTGTACAAAACAGAGTGGACCCTTGCATTTTGAGTTTTTCAAATGTGTATTCAGTCAACTTTAAAATGAAAACATTTGAAAAAATATTTGTATCTACTTAATTTGTACTGTTTTTTTTTTTTCTTATTACTACGTAGCCAATGCAGTAAAACAACTATTTGCATGGTATTTACATTCTAGTATGTATTTTAAGTAATGTAGAAATGACTTAAAGCATATAGGAAGAATGTGGGTAAGTTATATGGAAAAATATAGAATTTGAACATCTTCAGATTTTGGGATTGGGACAGGCTGGAGTGAGGTCCTAGCACTGATCCCCATAGTATTTAGAGATGAATATACATTCAGACTTCAGAAAGAAGACATCGGTAGTAAAGCAAACCTGAGCAGCTTACCCAGATTCCAGCAAAAGGCAAATCTGCCTCCAACTGAACTGACCTGTGGGTTTATTTGTGAGATTACAGAAAGCTTGAGATTGAATTCCTCACCTGAGTCACCTCCTTATTGACTGATTCTGTTTAGACTCCCCTCTAATTTCGTAGAGTATTTTTATTAAAGCCAGGCATACAAACATCAATTATCTAAACTGCATCTAATTTCCTTTACCATTTATTTTCCTCTGTTGGTTGCCAGTGGATTAGAAGACATGATTAGAATTCACCAGGATAATATAAACAACAAAAAAGAGAGAAACAATTCCAGAAAACAGATGCTTAAATAAGAACAACAATGTTTAGAATGAAAATAACTTAAGTTTGGAAAAGGAAAAAGCAACAATTGTTATCCTGACCTATGTAAACATGCTTGCTTAATTCTTATCAATCAGCCTGATGCCCATTGCAGAAGGACTTAGTTGGCCCTCCGCCTCAGAATAGGCAGAGACAAAGCCCAGAAGGCCTTATGGCATTCCATGTATGCACTTATTGTGTAGTTAAAATCCAGTGTACCATTTGGCCATTCTCAATAGCCACTGCAAAGTGGCTGACCTGTAGTGGAAATCTTTCAGTCATTTCCTACCAATGTCGGTGAAGGAAAGAGAATAAAGCAAGTGCGTTCATTTGTTGCATTCAGTTAAAGATACTGGTTTCATTTGAAAGAACTAAGGCTAGAATTGGAATGCCCATCATTCTGCAATTGACTGCCACCACAGCCTGGATGTTTTAATGTTGTCAATGACAGGAAGGAGGTGATGGAATGAAGCAAGACAAATCTGAAGCAAGCTATCAAAGAAATACCAATAGCAGGTGCTGCCAGGAAGGCAGCAGGGTGATGCACTTGGGATTGTGAGGTGGCTGAACCAAGTCATGTCTATGTCAGTAGTTAACAAAGCGCTGTTTGCAGTCTAGATCCATATACTAGTTGTTTTTGTAAATAAAGTTTTATTGAAAACAGTCCCACTCTTTCATTTATGTCATTTATATGTATTTTCATGCTTCATTGACAGTTATGTAGTGTGAAAGAAACCAGCCCACAAAGCCCAATAAATCTGACCATTTACACTTAGGAGAGAAAGTTTGTCAACTCTCCTAGCATACATTACTAGCTCCTCTCAGACTGCCCCGCTACTCCAGAATCCATGAAATCTGTGAGCCTCATTAAGTCTGTAAAATGGAGGTATCAGTGCTTGTCTTACACATTTAATGTAAACACATTGTGGATGCAGAATAAACATTCTCTCCTTGGGCTTCCAAAAGTCTGTGTTGGTGTCTTGAAATCTTAGGCTTCTTGGAGTTATGGCACTTACTCACAGTCTGTGTAGTCTGGCCCTGAAGCCATTTCTAGCCACTGCCTTCACCATGCCCAGACACCTGGCACTTAGAGACACTAGCTTTTTACTGTTCTTTCTCCTGGACACATGGCATTCCCTTGTTTTAAGGCCCACTTTGCCCTTTTCTTAAGCCACCTGGCCTCTCTCTCCCTGATGTCTGTCAGACTCTGCATTGCATCTCTGCCTGTGACCACCGTGGCCACCTTGCCCAGCAAGGCTCCAGTCCTGTGGTCTTCATACTCTTTCATAACTCTTGCCACAATTCATAATTGTAGATGTATGTATACAACACTCTTGTCTAATTTTAAAGTCGTTTCTTCCAGTTTTAGCTACCCACCAGAGTGGTCTAAAAAGAGCCTAGCTCAGCGGAGGACCTAAGGAACATGCACTGAAAAAAAGAGAATATATGTTGACTAAATAATTCACTTTTTTTTCTACATAGGGAATTTGAATGCAAGCTTATGCCGGCTAGGCAAGAGCTCTGCTACTGAGTGACACCCCCAACCAGTTTTATTTTATTTTGAGATAGGATTACTCTGTTACACAAGCTGACTTCAATCTTTCTGCCTTAGTATCAGGAGTAACTGTGATTATAGCTGTTAGCCTAAGGGAGATTTTTGCAGGTGTTAAATAGTCAGTTAAAGACAGACCCACAACTGTATGACACCTGCAGGCATGTGTGGGCTTGTCAGGCATATCAGACCCCTCTACCCTACTGCACCCTTTATAGCAGATGACCAGAAGGGAACAACATGGGGCTGTACAGAGGCAGTGGTAGCTGCTTCCTGGATAGACACAATGGAAGTTTCTTCTCAGGACTCAATGGTCTTGCCCAGAAATGAGCCCTATGACCCTATGAGTCATTGTCCTATCCTGCCATGTATCCTAACCATTGGTGTAGATGACAGTGGATTTGGCTGACCTATGGCAAACACAAAGTAAGCAGAATCACCCTATTGGGTTTTAATCACAGGGTAAGAAGCTGAAAACTGGTATTCCTTACTTAAAAACAGCAGCACTGTACACTGTATACTCTACATGTCTGTGAAGAATAATAGCACAGATAGAGGACTAGGTACAGAAGTAAATAGCCTGTCCCAGGAGTGGAGTGGCATAGGCCCACCCACTTGCAAATGCTGAGGGAGGTACCTCCAGTAGTGGGCCTCTCTCTCAGCTAACCTCTTGGCCTCCAAACTGGCAATATTTTTGAGACCTGTGCTGTGCTGTCTAGGAGGATGGACTACAGAATTTGACTCCTAGTCCCTCTACAAAAGGGAAAGAGGTAACTCTGGCTGATGCCTGGTATACTGATGGTGCTAGCTATGACCCACCTCCCAGTGGACAGCAGTAACTATCTAGCCCAGTACAGAAATACTCTGGTTTGAAACAGGAACAAATAGGTCAAACCAGGCATTGCAGTATTTGACTGTTAAGAGTAATGTCTGGTCAAAAATATTTATGGATGCATATGAGGGGCTACTAGAAATATCATCCTCCAGGGCAAGGACCATAAACTTAGCCCTTCGGATTGAAGCCCTTGTTCAACACAGGGCCCAGGCCTTTAATGTTATATGCAGCCTTCGATGTTGCATATGTATTGAACTGTTCAAGTGAAACAAGTGGTTCTGCCAATCATGTGGTTCTTGATTTGTTAACTATAGGTACTTGTGCCCTGTTATATACAGTGTTACATTTATATACCCCAGGCCTTTGAGGGGGTGGAGTGGGAGCAGCCATTCAGATTGCTTCAAAGTTCAGGGGCATCTAAAGATACCTGAGGACATGACCTCACTTGTCTAGCTCAGGAACACAGTAAGTAATAGTTATGGAACAGTAACTTAGCACAGGTAAACACACATGCACTGGCTACAGCACTATCTAAGAAGGTAAACATGAGATAACCCATGTAAGAGTTATACACCAACGATGCAAGTGGCTCTCTTGCACTCTTGCTGTACTCCATGCTGCCTACTCTGGTTGTTGATCTCTTGCAGAGTTGTGTTCTCTAACCTTGGAACCTCATCTTTGAAATCTGCCCCCTCCCACCCCCGCCCCAAGCTGGCCATGCACGGGAATAACTCGCTTTTTATGTTGCAATATGGCAACATTTGGATTTAATGAAAGAGATTCAAAGCAATATTGAATTAAAAAGAACTGAGTTTTATGAATCTGAAAAAAAAATGTATCTGCATACTTGTGCTGCATATCTCAGCACAAAATATTTTTTAACCTCTACCAGTCTCCGTTTTCTCATCTGTAAAATAGGCTGGTAGTCAGTGATGGTGAACCTTTTGGAGACAAGTGTCAAGGCTACAACTCAAACCCACTTATTCATCCAAGTGTGCCAGCATCACAATTCAATCCAAGGCTTCAGTTTGGAAAAAAACAACTCAGACATTTAATATATTTTGTCTTAAAAGGAAAAATGAACACAACAGTCATAGGTTTGCTACCAGTGCCTAAGTCTTATCTATTGCATTTCTCTGGATAAATTGGCTCTAAAATAAATGAGAAAATACATTATCAGGCCTCCATAGGCTTGATGGTAGATAAGCTGTAGTTGTAGTGATTCTCAGTACCTTCAGTTTCTTTTTCTATAAATTGGGTGTGAAAATTAACCAGGTGTAGTGGCACACACCTATTATCAGTGCACTCAGGAGGCTGAGGCAGGAGGCCTGCCATGAAGTTTGAGGCCAGACTGGGCTACATAGCAAGGCCCTGTTTCAAAAAAAAAAAAAAGGAAAACAAGAAAAAGAAATTATACCTACCTCATATGACACTTCTAAGTAAAATGTAGTGTAGTTAGAGTACTGCGTGCCACTCGCTAAATGCTCAGTAAGTGTAGCAATTGTTACTTTGTGGCTATCAATGCATTAATTCCTAATTGTGGACATTTCCCAGACCTGTGCACATTGAGACAATCTGACAGATTATTGCAGACAACTCATCATTTTCTTGGAAGCCTGGTCTACATGCACGCACTGTGCTACCATTTGGCAGTCTGCCTTTGAGGCCACTTCTACCACAGCAGCACACTGCATGCATGAATTCTGGTTGGTCAAAGATTTTTTTATCAGGAACACAGAAGGATCTGTGTCCAATAAAAGTTTTCGTAATGATTTGTTATCATCGTTGTTGTTGGTTTGTTTAGGGTTGAGAGGCAATTGATAAATAGCAAGCAGTGTAATTTTTCTTCTTTTCAAAGTTCATTGTTTTCATTGAAGGCTAAAATCTCCCACCCAAGTGTTTTTTTCAAAGCAAAAGGCTCAGACCCCCAAGGGGCACCCGGCCACCTGCGTCAGTAATGCCACAGACTCCACAGGGGCACAGCTGCCTGGAAACTGGGGACCTCTGCTGTGGCTGGTACCTTAGCCTCTCCATTAGATGATGTTTACTTTGCAATACTAAATAGCAAACCACCTAATTCTCAATCTGGAACTTGAGACTCCCTGTTCTGAAAAGTAGCTAGGGATCTTCTGGGAGCTTCTTGGGTATTTACCGTGACTTTTCTTTTTAACATTCTCTTTGCCAGGAGCAGAAAAAGACAATTAAAAGTTGGTCTTGGTATTATCATAGAGCAGCAGTTAGTGGTTGTATAATGAATGAACACATAGCACACTTTGAGCATTTGGCATGCTTTATAAATGCTAAATAATAATAATGATGTCATGAGGCTTTCATTTTTAAACTGTCTTAATTTCATTCTCAGTTTGAAGTGGCAGATTATAGTATTTAATTATAGAAATTGGCCCAGAGTGAAACCTTAAATCAGATTTCCATTAAAATGCTTGACTGGAGCGAATGACTTGTGGGTGGGAGTGCGAGGGGGTGGAACCTCTTCTTGAATGGTCTCTGGCCCCTGGGATGTGTTCTCCGAACTGGGTGTCTTGTCAAGCCTGTCTCCCTGAGCCAGGCAGCCTGTGCATTCCTGGGTCTTACTGCTTCTGTAGGAATCCTAGCTGCTGTTAGTCTTGGTCAGCCTTTCTTCTTCTTCCTCTACCATGTCCCTCTCTCTTCACTTCCACATTCACTCCTGCTTCCCTTCTGTCTCAGTTCCTCCTCTGGTTCCTGGGACAAATACCTGACACTCAAAATTAAGAAAAGAAAGGTTTATTTAGCTCACGGTTACTGGAGGTTTTGGTCCGTACCCAGGAGGCTCCAAGGTGGACTGGCACATGGTAGAGGGCAGCAGTTCCTGGTGGTGGAAAGCAACAAAACAACAAAGGGAGGAATAGCAGTGATAAAGGATGCAGAGAACAAGTCTGTCTCCCTTAAGTTGCATTCAGGCTATCTACCCCAGGCTAGGTGTAGCACTCACATGCATAAGCCCAGTGGATCATGAGTTAATCATAAACTTCTCAGTCCTAGGAAGTCCCTGCCATGACTGCATTAGGCTTTGGGAGGACAATGGACACAAGCCCTAACACCTTTTCTGCTTCTATATTGCTTCACCTCACTGCCTTGCACTCTCATACCTTATTGTTCTGTCCACTGTCTCTGTCATGCCTTCTAAGCCTACCAGTGGAGCTGCTGTCCATGTGTGCCTTTACAAGTCTGGACATGATAAGGGTAAAGAAGAGGCCATCTCTGGCCTCTGCTCCTGTCTCACTTGTCTCTATGTTACCTGCGTTATCGCTGGTTCTCTTTCCATACAAGCTTTAGTTGGTTTCTCAGTAAACTAAAGTTGGAAACATCTCTGCCTCCATCCTGGCAGTTTCCTTCTACCTGGGATCTTGGATTCAGCACCAAATCATGATTGGCTTATCTTTAGGAACAAGTTGCTGCGTGAAGGATATCTGTGTTTAACAAGGAGATACTAGTATGCAAGAGATGGTGGAAGTTGGTAACAGCACATTGACAGCTCATATTTGGTTCTTGGTCCTAGGAATTTACCCAGTCTGTGGAGTTGAAATCACAAGGTCATGGCCATCTCCCTCCTACTCATCCCTTATCTCTATCCACTTAGCTGCATTCACTTAAGTTCAAGCATGATATATTGCCTGTGGAATAGTCATAGTCATAGGTAGATTAAAGAGTGAGTCTCTGTCACTGAACTCAACAGGAACATGGCCATAAGAAGCTGCCACCTGAACTCATCCTTAATGTATGATCAATAACCAGGCAAGGTGTCTACTCCTGTGATCCCAGCACTAAGGGAAGCTGAGGCAGGAAGATTACAAGTCTGAAGGACTTAGCAAGATCTTATCTTAAAAAATATTTTTAAAGGCCCATACATGTAGTTTAGTATGAAGGCCCTGGATCTAACCTCTGTTATCACAAAAGAAAAGAAAAAAATGCATGGACTGTCCATCGTAGAAGCATATGGAACTAGCGTGGGCTTCAGAGGATGTGTGTTCCCTTGCACAGACCGCAGAGCCCAGGCATTCTGCAGCTTCCAGTCTCAGACCCCATGGAGTTGTTGTTGCTGTTGAGTCCTTGTTGCTTCCATTGTTCTGACAGATTGCTCTCTACCCCACAGTTACTTGGAAACCAGTGCTCTACTGAGCCTCAGTACTTACAGCATTTAATAGCTGTCATTAGAAAGCCAGCTTCTGCTTACAGTGGGCCTGCTGTGAATGGTAATGGGAGATTTCTTCTTTGAGAGTAGCTTCTACTCATAATTGGTTTGAAATGTATTGCTCATTTATTTTATTCCTCAATTATTGCCTTTTGTTAGACTTGAGTAAGTTTTCATTCCCATGATATTTAAATTCTACCTGGCTGCTGCCTTTGAAAAAAGTTTTCTTACTTGCTCTCTAAATAACCTTTCCATTTTCATCACTGCTTACTGAGCAAAGTCATGTGTAAATACCCAATAAGTGTTTTTAAAGCTGTGTGTCAAACATTTCACATGTATCATCTGATTCAGACCTTTCAGCAGTCCCATAGACTAGGTACCATTATTCTACAGAGGAAGAAACCACGGTCTGTATAGCTTATATAACTTGCCCAGGGGCCCCAGCTCCAGCCACACACATAAAAGAGCAGTCAGTAGGCGGTTTCCAGAGCTGACCTGGGCCCCACCACTGGTACCCATTACCTTGTAATTCTGCATCCTCCCAAGGGATGTATGAACAAGATTCTGGGGTGGAGCCAGGCACAAAGAGGAGGATTCATGAAATGACACCTTCTAAACAGTTAAATACTGGACAAATGGAAAGTCTTTTTTCATGTATTATGTGCAGTTAATTTAACACACTGAAATAACAGGGTCTAAAAATGGCATGCAGCGGACACATACATGCTTTCTAATTAGTGTAACATACTTTAATTGTGACTACATTGTTGGAATTCTGATGCCTCCAGCTTGATGAATAACTATTTTCTGTGGGTGTTATCAATTAATCTAGGTAATGAATTCTCTTCATTATCTCGTTCTTCATGTTAATTATACAGGCTTTTCTTATGCCTATTTATCAAGTAAAGACAAGTACAATTTTTTCCTTGGCCTGCATGCTTTTGTTTGAATATGGAAGATATACAAACAAGTTAACTCGGCAAGTTTAAATTTATGTTTCTGAAAATTTTCATTCATTGTCCTGATTTTCTTTATGTCATGCCTGTATTATGAACCTGTATCTTTTTATTTCGGGGAGTGTTTTTTTCTTAAAAAGATTGCCATATGAAAAAGTGTACCTAATATTTGAGAATATGCCCCTGGCATATTAAAGATCTATTACAGAAGTAATCAAAAGTTGTGGAATCTTTATATATTAATATACAATAAATAGTAAGCTCTTGGTTTTCATTGTTGCAGTACCATAAATGATAAAATAAAAAATTGATGTACATCATAGAGAAATGAAATACAAGTGCTTGAAATTTTAATTGACAATAAGTCATAAAAAATTAAAAATCAATTCCAAATAACAGTTTGAAAATAACTCAGAATATATATAATGAGCAGATAAATGAATGGTGATAGAATTCATCTTGAATTCAAGGGAATCACTGATAAGTTTATATATAGCATATTGTTATTTATTACTAAATTTAATGTTACGTGCTATGACAAAACAAAGCCTAAAACTCTCATTTTAACTGTCACTTGTTTAGTGAGGTTTTTCTCCCCTTGGCCTGCATACCTTTGTTTGAATATGGAAGGTATACAAACAAGTTAACTTGGCAAGTTTAAATTTATGTGTCTGGAAAATTTCATTCAGTGTCTTGATTTTCTTTATGTCATGCCTGTGTTATGAACCTGTATCTTTTTATTTCAGGGTGTGTTGTTGGTTTTGAGACTTCTATCAGCATTTTTAGGGACACCTCTCTATTTTTCACTTCAGGTTGAAGCCATCTTAGTCAATATTTTTGGCGGTATTGTCAACTGTGCCATCATAGCCAACGGAATCACCAAAGCCTGCCGGGAACTAGAACTGAAGGTGCCCCTGGTGGTCCGCCTTGAAGGTGAGTCACAGTGATTTTACAATGAGTCCACACCCCATTCTGCATGGCACTGCAGCCAGCATGCTGTGGACTCATGCACTTCCCGATGTAGCATAAGAAAGCACCAGGTTAGATATCATGACAACTGGACCTCCCTGGGCCACCAGGAAGCTGATATGGATCATAGCTCTTAAGGAATGCAGGATTCTCTAATTTTCTAGACTTCTTCCAAAATGGAAGCCCTTCACTTTTGAATTATCATTGATTCAAATATATAATCATTTCCCAGATAAAAATGCTCAGAGAATTTCTATACTCCAAGAATTATATATCATTGGAGAGCAACAGCTCTCAACTTTTCTATCCCAATAGAAGTTTAAACCTCTTTCCTTACTAAAATTAAGACCTCTAGAGAGCTTTTATTTATTTTAGATTATATTAGTGAATGATAAGTTATTAATTTAAGTATAAATTAACTTGATATATTATTACTTGTAATTCAAAAATATTTATTGATTTTTAACAATGAAATTTTATTCTTATATTTTGTGTTTTTGTGTTACATGTCTTATATGACAGAGTAGTTCTGCCCTTTTCATGATGTTACTTTCCAGGATCCTCCTGGCCACCTGCAATCGCAGCATAAATAACCTATATGTTTATTTTTTCCTATACATACCAATGACAAATTTAGTTCATAAATTAAAGTTGTAATAACTAATAATAGAATAGCATTATCTATTAATAAAAATTTATGTGAATCTAGTAAAATTTATGTGAATGTAATTGTGCTCGCTCTTGAAAGAAAATGCAGATAACTGATTCTAGAAAAAGTAAAATCATTAATAAGGGGAGAGTAAAGTATGATTTATTTTTTGAAAATATTAACTTTTAAAACAATTTTGGCAGGAATAATGACACTATTTTGCAGTTTTGCAAATACTCTTTATCTTACTTAACAGTTCTGTATTATATCTGTTATACATTGCTTGGCTTAAAATATATGACAAGAAAATTTGGTCTCATAAAGGTGTATAGTTCAAAGTGGAATAAGTTTTTCATAATCTTTTCATATATTTGTGAATTTCCTTATTTAGCAATATTAGGAAATTTCTAGGTAATAGTTTCTTTACCAAAGAATCATTTTAATGTGCCATCTGAAAATACCTCAATTTTGATGCTGTTATATCAAATTCGATTGGGATTGGTCTCTACTCATGCATTATTTGTAATAACATTCATTGATTATTTTTTAAAGTATAAATTATGCAGATCTCCCAAAGGTTGACACATTTTGAAGTACAGTATCATGAAATTTACATTTATTATTACCAATAACATTTTCCTGAAAAGGCTTTTTAAGGTGTTAGGAAGCTGTCAAATTCACAGAGACAGATGCACATTTTCAAGAATTTGAGATTTCAGTTCCAAGTACAAATTTTATTATGAGGCACAAAACAGCCAGTTGTTCTGTTCTTTTTGAAGCCTCATTAACACACTTTTGAAGAGGCATGTTTCATATGACCCAGTCTGTAAGCCACAGAATTGGTCGTTCTTCCAAGGGAAAGCAGAATTCCTAGTTAAAGAAAGTAGTTCAGTTCCATCCGTGGATGGGTGCATTCTTCTCCAGCTTCCTCTGTAGTCTCTGTTTTATGGCAGAGTGTATCAAAAAGCAACCAAATGTTGAGATTTAATAAAGTAGTATACTTTGTCAGTCAGAACTGGTGAATTTGGGGCTGGGGAGATAGCTCAGTAGAATAAGTACTTGCCTAGCAAATGCAAGGACCTGAGTTCAATCCCCAGTTCCACAAAATAAATAAATAAATAAATAAATAAATAAGTAAGTAAGTAAACAAACAAACAAACAAACCCCGCTGGTAAATTTTTTGCAAGTATGTACTAATTCAAAAAATAATAGTTGCTAGTAGTTTGGTGAACTTCTATGCATGCCATGGTAATATGACAACTGTTTTATTCACGTTTACTTTCACACTACCTATGTAAAGGTATTACTGGTATTATTAACTATTACTCTATCATTATTAGGAAAATTGGTTTTACCCTCAGGACCTCCCTCCCCCAACATTCTGAGGCAATGCACTGAGAAAGTGAAACATTTTAATGTGAAAACTACCAAAAAGCCCTATTTACATTGTGAATGAATTCACATGATAATAATCCAGCCACTCCTCTGAGTGTCACCTTCCGGGCAGGTTCCCGTCCTGATGCTCTTCTTTCCCAAGACCTCCTCCCCCTGAAAGCTAGGGGTCTGAAGACACTGACTCCAATTCTGAACCTTACCCTCTAATGGGGAAGCAGGACTGCAGAAGAGCTGTAGCCTGCTTTTTCATTATCTCTTTCTTGAGTGACTTCCTGCCTCTCTCCCCCTTTCTTCCCTGAGACTGTCTACCTCACAGCCTTAGATCTGTACCATACAAGCTTGATAGACACAATGATCACAAGGAAAGGATGAGCCTGGCAAAAGCTCCAGGTGGCAGAATTTAATATGGACATGAAAACATGTCAGGAAAGTAAATCCTAGAAGTATAAATGGAGCCTAATTGAGCTCAATAAAATTAATAAGAGGATAATAATTAGCAAAACTGTAATGAAAACATTCAGCATAGAGGTAACGAGTTTATCAGGATTAATATGATTCTAATTAGAATGTTGATGTCAGTCTTTTTCAGTGTCAAAGGGGCCCTTGCTCCTCAGATAGTAAAAGATGATTCTCCTTGTCTCTTTAATAAGAAGCATGTCTTTATCCACAAATTATACCAGTGTTGTAACTCAGCTATAACTAGAAATAAGTACATAATATAACAGACTCGTTTTTTCTTGAGATTCTCCTTGAGCTTCTGTTGTCATCACAGACCCTTAATTATTATTTATATATTCATGGAGAAGCAGGTTAACCACAATTTTAGATTTTACCAAAAGATTTAAAAGAAATATGTCTCTTATTTTCACACTATGCTCAGTAAGCCAGAAGTTTTAAGTGACCCCTGTAATACCCAAGAACAAATGCTGAAATAGACAAAATGCTACATTTAAGATGATCTCCATAATAATTTCAGCTTGGTGTATCAGAGATACTAGGAAGAAATTTCTAAATTTGTTAGACAATCAGTTTGTATCTTATAAGAAAATCCATTTCAAGGTATATCTGTATGATTTTCTAACTAGTTAGTGTATTAATAAATACCTTATGTAAATTAAGCAAGATTAGCAGAAATGATAAAAATTAACTTGAGAAAACAAACACCAAAAATTGACAATGTAAGACAATATATAAAATATTAACAAATGATTGCCTTAGTACGATCTTTCTCTGTCTTTAACTTTGGGTGTTGAGTATTTTGTCCACAAAGCAGGACACCCAGAGGATCTCAGATAGTCACTAGGCTTGCTTTCTGAATATTTGGAAACATCAGAGATCTCATGATATCTACTATAATATGAAGAATTGACTAAGGACTAGTTCAAAGGGAACCCTGTGCCAAAATTTTGTGAAGCTAAAATATTCTTGTTGACCTTCTTTGTCACTATCCTTATTTCATTATTGTAAATTCCTGTCCTATAATAACCACCTATGATCTTTATCTAGAGAGAAAAAAGCCAAAGTACTTTGATAATCTTCGAGTCCTAGCTGTTGTCCTTTTCTTCCTCTTGTGGAAAGTATGTCTTGTGTGATCCATGTCCTTAGACAGATGCAGACCCTCCTGCTCAACATAGCATTACCAAGGACGCTGGCATCCTTGCATATGATTTTTGGGAAACCAGTGGTACCACACCAAGATATGACCAACCCCAAAATTGTACTGGACTTCCTAATGGAAGATCCAGAATGCTCTCCAACTGTATTCTTGGTGCTAATCATAAATATAAAAATGCTGATACTTGGAAGAACTATGGTCCATAAGGTTCCTGTCATAGTTACCTTGACCTCCTTGCTAAGACAGGCTACCCAACCCCCAAAGTTAAAGGAAAGAGCCCTTAGCTCACAAATTGTAGACTCCATAATTGGCCTGCTAGGGGGCATCCCAGAGGAGACATAGTTCATGGTGGCAGAAGGCAGCAAAAGCAAGCAAAGGCAAAAGAAAACAAGCCACTTTCCGTCACTTAATCCAGTCTAGCAGGATTAGTGTGGTGCCAGTCCAATTAGTGGACTGGTCCTCCAGTCACCAACCATAATCCTTATATCCTTAATGTTAGAGTTGCACCTTGAATCAATCACACACTCTAGATTTAGCTACCTCCAACAATTCCCATCTAAAACTGCATGCGGCTTTGGGGATGCATATAGACACAAACCATAACATTCTACCCCAGACTCCCACAAAGACTATGTGCATTTCTTTATGAAAAAGGCATTTAGTCCCATCTCCAAGACTTGCCAAAGTCCTAACTGTTTCAGTATTGCTGATAACTCCAAAGTCTCGGGTATACATGAAAAGAAAATTAAATGCTCCCAACATACACACAAGGTAAACATTACCATTCCAAAAGGTACACATAGGAAGATACAAAAGAATGGAGTCAAAGCACATCCAAAATGCATCAGGGCAGGCAATAGGTACTGTAGTTCCATGTGTAGCTTCTGAGGCATTCTATGGCAAGTTATAAACTGCAAAGGGTTTGTGTGCCTCTACTCCATGACACTGCTGGTGGATGATTTAGTAATTACACAGCTTTAATCCCATCATTGCAATGTGAATCAATCACATACTCTAGGTCTAGCTATCTCTGAAAACTACAATTGCACAAGTGTTTGTGAAAACATCTAAATATAGAACAAAACAGATCCCCATAAGAAATAAATACAAACTAAGCTATTGCTCAATTGTAGCATACCTTGTTTCAATACATACATATATTGAAAATATACATATATTGGGTTAAATATATCTTGCTTCTGTAATATTTCTTTATGATGAAAACATTGTAACTTTTTGAAAAAAACTATATGTTATTGCTATTTGTAGCCAGCCACCTACTATGCAATAGTATATCAGAACTTCTTGATCCTACCCAGTTATAACTCAGTGCACATTTACAAGGTTTCCACAGGCCTTCCCTATCCTCTTGACCTCAGACTCTGGTATCTCTTCTCCTGTTTATTGTTATGACATCAACTTCTTAATATCCCATATATATCATATTCCCTTTGAAAGCCTAATCTGTATTGACATATTGGTAGTGTTATGTAAAGGTAAATTCTCTAGAAAGAGATTTGCTGATGAAGGATTTTCAAATACAGTCTAGGAAGAAAAGTCAGAAATGAATTATCAGAGATAAAAAGGGAGAGAGAAGAGGATCCAAAGGGAGTTGCCATCCCTACTTGGGAATTGGAACTAGAATCGTAATGGGGGTAAAACTGAAAGCCAGGACCCAGGTAAATCTGGTGCTATCCTGGTGCAGAATGATGGCTTTGCAGCCCTAGGTTCTATCTAGAAGAACAGAGTTGGAATGTCAAGTTGTTAGTCGATGTCTGTGACATTGGGTAGAATCTAATACTGAGGCAGAATCCCTGCATCAGGTAAAAGCTGCAGAGAGGTCAGAAGAAAAAGGAAAGGGAAGTGAGGGAGAAATAGGAAGCTGTAGTTAGATGACCTAAATCACAGATATAAGAAAGTTGAGGGAAGCTAGATGACAGTGGAGAGCATTCCATTGGGGGTTTAATCATTCCTGGTTTGCAGTGAAGCTATAATATGAGAGAATTGTGTGAATAGAGATGTAAAGTGCACAGGACAACCCAAGGAGATATGTGACTGATTAATAGATATGGCTCCCATTGCAAAGGCCCTTCATAAACCATACACAGGCTGGCTGCACTGAAAATCTTTCCATGTAAGACAGTTTTGTTAAAATGGTAACTCAATCAAAGCTAAAAAATATTCCATAAAAGAAAGTAGTGCTTAATGATTCTTGTACAAAAAGCATTATTAACTACAAGGACCTTTGGGGAATTTCTTTTATATACTCATCTATTTTTTTTTTTTTTTTAATTTGGGACTGTTCTAGTGATCATTTCTGTTTGCTTTGCTAATGTTTTACTGTGTTTTAATTGAACTGCTGTATGAACTTTTTTCATGTTCATGTTAACATTAGCGTGGTTTTTATTCCCAAAACATGGAACATAGAACATTGTGACTGATTAATGGATATGGCGCCCATTGTAAAGGCCCTTCATAAACCATACACAGGCTGGTTTTATTCATTCTAACATCTATGACAAAGCCAAATAGCACATGAAAGTGGGGTATATAGAAAAATTCTACTACTATAAGTTCTAATAATAAATATCTAATATTGCATTACTGAGCACTTTTGAGTTTGACCAACTAGTACATTTCTAAAAAGACAATAAACATTTGAAAAGCCCAGAAACATCTTTAGCTACAAGAGTTTCTGTCTTGTAAATCAAGATAGGGCCCTCTTATTTGTTCTGTGATTGTAGAATGCAAGATCTTCGCTAGCCTTACCCATTTACTACCCATGTTTTAAAGAGGCTGTAGCCTACATGCCACATTTAGTAATGGTCCAATAAGAAAAGGATTTGTCCATCAAATCAGTCTTGGTGTGGTAGGATTATGTGGACAAAGATTTTGTTCTCCACTGTATAATAATTACAAGCTCTTTTGCCAGTGGATAAGGAAGGGATTACTCTCCTCTTTGAAAATGGTAAGTTCATAATTACTTGTATTTACTTGCCTTATCAGAATAGGCCTTACCAGCTGAGACACAGGATTATTTTATGTAAAGGACATCTGGGCGAAATTCAGTCTATGTAGACAGTTGTAGCATGAAAAAAGAACAAATCTGAAATGAAATGTTTTTCTTTCTTTGAAATATATACAAAGTGACATAAAATTATCTCAGTGATTAGTTCAGTCCCATTGAATACTGTTGAGTAATACACAGATGTTTATTTGTACCTTTGTATATTCAGTACCAAATGTATTTTAGCCAAAGCTTTGATTTTATGTGGGTGTGTTTTATAACTCTTCTATCAGAATCCACCGATTTCTGCCATCAGTCTTTTTCACATTTACTTTTCCTTATTAGTGGCCAATTTAAATTTGCAGCATTCTCTAGCTGGGTGTGGTGGCACATGCCTGTAATCCCAGCACTCGGGAGGCTAAGGCAGGAGGATCGGTGAGAGTTTGAGACCAACCTGGGCTACAAAACTGAGCTCAAGGCCAGCCTGAACTGTACAGCAAGATCCTGTCTCAAAAAAAAAAAGTAGCCTTAAAAAGCTTTCTTGTTAGATTACCAGATATAAGCATGCAGAATTGGTCAACTAATTTGAGGACAATAATATGCAATATAACAGTGTTGAATTCCTATCTTGTTTAGTGAAATTTTATATCATTTCTAATGCTTTTTCTAAAATTACTTTTTATTCTCTTTTAAAAACTTGAAAAAAAATTTTTTTTTCATTTTTGAAGAGGGAATTCTGGAGCCCCAGGCTCACTACCAACACACAGAGTAAAGGAAAGGCAGGGAGCAACAGAGTGGTCCAGGGCAAAGTGAGAGCAGGTACCTATCAGAGCCATGGTCCTGTTCATGCCTGTTCATGCAACCACTCCAGCCTCTTTGCACGTTGCCACAGTCCAGCATTCTCTTGGCTGCTTATTTCCACAATGCACTTAGTTCTCAATGTATACTTCAAGTATACTGTTTCCTCTTGCCTTCCTTTCTCAAGCTGCGCCCTCTTGCTCAGGGAGTTGAGCTGCTCCCCAGCTACGCCCTCAGCCTGACCTAGTGCTGCTTTTCTCTGCTGTTTGCTTCTGCTGCTGCTGCTGCTGCTGTGAGTAGAGACATGACTCCAGGAAGGGGCTCTGCTCTGGTCCTCTGTGCACTTAATGTGCACACTTTTCTTCCATTCGCTTCCACTCATCACCTAGCTCTGTGCCTCACTTGTGACTTCTTTATGCCTCCTCCTTCCTTCAGTGTCTTTGTGCAACTGTTCTAGCTGGAATCTGTTTACTTTCATGTTAATATCTCTTGCCTGTCTGCTGTGACCCGAGCCTTCACTGGGATCTTGAGAGGCAGCAACAGGAGATTAAGAAAAAAACTAGACACATATTAAAAGGAAATCTGGGACCAGGTGGAACCTGACCTCTCTGTTGGAGAAGCAGCGACAACCCAGCACAGTTATTTACATGTAGTAAAAGTGGGGAAGCACGCAGTGGGGTCAGAGCGTAAGGTCCAGGTGCTTTGTCGAGAACACTGGAAGTGAAACATTTTTAGAGCTATCTGATGTCCTAGTTAATAGGGAAGAACACCAAGGCCAGGCACCTGTTGGGCTGGCTTTGTTTCAGTCTCAAAAGCTTGTATACATGACTCGCCTCTGGCTTGGCTGCTCCTTGCAGCTCTCCTCCTCCAAGCTGTACAGTCCTGTCTTCCCACGGGACCTGCTTGTCTTCCTTTTCCCATTGTTTACCTTTACCAGCTCAAACTACAGGAAACATAAAGGGAGCCCACTCTGCCCTGCCATCACCCCCTTAAAGCCTCCCCATCATCTCAGTTATTAATGTATTTAATTGGTAGGTGAAGTCTAACAGTACCTAACCTCAGGTATTGGCCAGGGTCACAAAAGCCTCTTTTAGATCTAACATTGAATTTGCAAGTTGATACTCTATGTTAGACACTTAGAATTTTTGCTTCACCCTCAGGGAGATGATACAACTGATATTTCCTTGTTGAATGTTGGCCACCTATTCAAGAAAAAATACTTTTACCTTATACCTTAAGTAGTTCACATAACTATGGCCTTACACAGTGGTTTATTTAGTGGAAAGATTGAAGTATATGTCATATAGTAAGCTGGGATTCTCTGACCACTGTCATACTGAATATAATTGATCTCTGTACAATTCCTTGGTGTTGAAAGACTCTTTCCTTCCTTTGTGCCCTTACTTGGTACCTCGACCCCTGTGATTTCTTGCTAGGGCCAACCTGGCCCCCTTGTCCAGATCCCACTGGTGTTCAGTCTCACTAGCTTACCTAAAGGGCACCATTGTCCCTGTTTCCCTGAGCAGCAACAGAAGGTTGTCTGTTTTAATAAAGAAGGATTTAGAGTATAGCAGCTGCTAGGACTGTTATATACCTAAGTCTTTCTGTATAGCATCTTATAGCACCAGAACTCTATAGCATTTTTCTGGTGACCAGTTAGTTCCTTTCTTCATGCCAGTTTCTTCATGTGACATTCAGAAGTTATATTTGATCAGCTACTAGAGAGATCACATTGCCACCAGAAGGAGACATGCAGGTAAGTCCAGTTGGCACTGTTTCCTAGGTGCTACCACTGCCCGCTAAGTAGGGCTCTTCAGGGCACCACCTTGAGGCTGTCTGAATGCAGAGCTACTGAGGTAGAAAGATTCCCTGAGACTCTTCTAGAACAGGGGTGGAACAACAGCCTTCCTCTCATGTCACCTTCAATTTATTGGCGGTGGCTGCCTGAAGTGTTATGCCAGGAAGGATTCTGAGGCTATATCCTAACTCCATAGAAATGGATTTTATCATTATTGTTGATCACTGCAAATGCCAGAAAAGAGACTGGGGGCACTTGCACCTACTGTCTGTCACTGTTGACTCAAAGAAGCCATACAGAAAGTTTTTTCCCCTTAAAATAAAGCTTTTCAGTACATCAGGAGGAGGGAGTAAAATGGAGGCTTCTAGCTGTGAAAGCACCAAATGAGGCCATTTCTTACCCTCCGTTCAGCCCTGCACCCATAGCAATAAACATTCAGATTGTACAGGGCAAGGACCTGCAAACTTATGTGAAGAGCCAAATTTTAGGCTTTGGAGGAATGTACACCCTGTCACAAATCCTCAGCCTTGCCATTGTGGTCTGAAGTGGCCATAGACAGCACATAGGTAGATGGGCATGGCTGCATCACAGTAAATGTTTTTGTACAAGAATAGGCAGTGGAACAGCTCTGTCCTAAGGCTCTTATTGTACTGACCCCTAGAGTAGCACCGAGGCCAGCAGCAAGACCTCGAATTCCAGAAAGTCCCTTGTTATGTGTGCCTGCATACCTGTGTCCTCAGCTTTAAAATGTCTTGTAAGAGTCAAGTGAGAATTTAGTAGACATTAAGTTCCTAGAGTATAACTTCTTCTCAAGAAAAAGTTAGCGGTGATGTCTACTCCGTTGTGTCCCCCATGAAGAGCCGAGTCATATGTAGTGATGTGGTAGTGCGTATTCACCCAGTTTGTATTGCTATAACGAAGTACCTGAAAGCTGGTTAATTTGTCACAGAAAGTAGTTCATTTAGTTCCGCTTACAAGGTATAATCAAGATACACAGGGAACGTTGAAATTTTTAAAAAATGTTTTGCATTCAGTAAAAGACACAATACCATCAGCACTCCTCAAAGGTTATCCTTTATCCTCCTTAAAATACTCCCCCTTGCTTTGGACACACTAATCACATTGTTCTTATTACTTTTTGGAGGCCCTGTTTTACTGAGTTTCTTCCCAAAGTATGATCAAGAACATGTGCATGCCGCCAAGTGCCATCCAACAGAAAGGCAGGCTCACAAAAGCATCATGCTGTGTTCTCGTGCATTTTATTAACCAGATATGGAGGGCAAGCCTCCTGCACGTGAACCTTCAGGAATCACCCATAAGCTGTGCCTAAACCATACCAAACATCAGTGGAGCTCCAAAGTCAGCACTTCAGACTGAAGCTTCATGTGTCCAAATTACCTTCCTTCAACATCCTATCCCTCGCTGATAACAGGGCATCAGTACACAGCTGTGAGTGGTGCTTCCTTGCCAGGGCTTCTTTCCATCATTTCCAGCATATATTTATATGCTGCTTTTTCTTGAAGTGCCTAATGGTTGAAAGCAAAACCATATACATCTGACATAAACTCTCTAAGAACTTGTATTGTACTTAATCCCGAACCTCATGTGAGTGGTTATAAGCATAGAAAGACCATTCTTTGAATAAAATAAACCTTTCTTCCTTTAACTTGTAAATGTTGGGTATTTTGTCCCAGCAACAAGGAAGTGACTAAAACGCTTACTATCTAAGGAGAAATCTTAACTCTCAAAAATACAGAACTCTTTCAGGTCATTCAGATGCCAGAACACAGCTGAGTTTGAAAATCTCAGCTTGCTTTCTCATAAAGTGGGAGTGAATATGTATAAACAACTTCATAGGGTCATTGGAAGGGATAGCTGAGTTTTTAAATAGGATGGGCTCAGGCTGGGTAATTGTTAGTAATTCTTATCTTCCAAGCTCAAGTTAGTAATGCATCCAAGACCATGTGCATGGCCTTCATTGGCTGCCAAGCAAAATGCCAGATATTGGGTGTATGTTGTCTGAAACTAGGGCAGGCTGCTCATGCAGTGGGACTCCTGCCTCCAACTCTGAGGAGAATTATTCCATTTCCAACAGCAGCAAGACAAAAGATATGTGCTAAGTTGTCTGAATTTACTGTCATGAGGAGGATGGACCTCCTGCGCCTGACAGCCACTTAAAAGAAAAACAAGCAAAGGGGAGCAAGGGCATGGGACAGGGAACATTGTGGGGAAGGAATGGGTAGCTTTCTTGAGTTTGGCTTGTGTCCACTGACCTCCCCTCTCCTAGGGGAAAACGTTCCCTTACCTAAAACGGGGTTAATGTATTTCCAGAGCAGCGAAGCATACTGTCTATCATAGCTCTGAGCTTCGCCATTAGAGAACACACAGATTGCCATCAGCAATCTGTAAGTGCGCCAGTCTGGCTCTACTCCACGGAAACTTTATTTATGGACCCTAAAATTTGAATTTCATGTAATTTTCATATATCACAAAATATAATTCTGATTTTTCCTTGCTATTTAAAAGTGTAAAAACTATTCATAGCTCAAAAAGGGTATAGATACAGGCTCCGTGATAGATTTGGCTTGAAAAACAAAGTTGGCCATCCCTGATTTGGAACACTAAGCTGTGGCAGGCCTGGGAAGCTAGTTGGTCGTTTGACCTGAACACTTTCTCTTGACATCTCTAAGCCTCGGGTTCCTAATGTCATGAGACACAGGACTTTTTCTAAAGGAGTCCCAAGTTTCCTTTTAGCCCTGAAAAGCTAAAAGAGTGGTTGTCCTGTGATTTTGTCATGACACAGACATGGGGCTCTTGTCCTGGCCCAGCTTCTGACTTGCTAAGGGTGTTGGAATAGCTGAGAACCTTGCACTGCTTTAGCCGTCTCATTTGTGAAGTGACGATTAGATACCAGCTTGAAGGTTGCTCTGTCAGTTTTATACTTGAGAGCACTTTTACTCATGCATCTCATGAACAATTTTTGGACCTAATATGCTCTCAATAACACTATTATATTTTACTATTTTTCTTAATCGCTACCAGCTCTCCCCCCCCCCAAAAAAAAGAAAAATACAAGCCAGACATAGTAGCATACACCTGTAATCCCAGCACTCTGGGAGGCTGAGGCAAGAAGCTTAAAAATTCAAGCCTAGCCTGGACAAATTAACAAGACTCCATCTCTAAAACAATTAAAAAACTCCCACCCCCCAAAAAAGGTAAATTCTAATTAAAATGGGAATTCAAAAAAGACAGTTTCTGTGCACTTCCAGACTGGAGAACGTTGTTTTCACTACTAAGTGATAAAAAAGCTGCTCTAAGCGGGGAGGAGGGACCGAAGTCCTGTCATCTGTGCCCACTGCAGTTATCTCCTTTCACCTGTCAACAGAGGAAGGCGCAGAGGCTGATAGAGCCACTTTGCCTTTCTAGCTACAGCTCTCTGACGCCACCCTGTGGCGGCAGGGCACTGGTAAAACACTAGACAGAGGTCTAGAATTTTTCAGATTTTCAATCACTATTTTTTATAATGTCCCCTTGCAGCAGAGCAAGATGTCACTTGAAGCTCGCTGCCCTTTGACCCTCACTGTCTCATCCCTTCCCAGGCCAGCAATGGGTAGATAACCATTAAGTGGCCATCAACATGCAGGTTTTAAGAAGTGCCAGAAGCCAGAGCGATGCGATCTGATCAGTTAGCTGTACAGGTGGTTATTCAAAGTGTTGTCCCGCAGCCTCATTAAAAAGCAATACAGCATTTAATAAATATTAGAGCATGTCAGTAGCACCATTTAAATGGAGGAAAGAGATCAATTTCTTTTGTAATTGTGTGCACAGGCATAAACAGTCTGTTTGAAACGCGTAATTCTGTGTCAGAGTTTAAAGCAGCCATGATGGGTTGTATTCAAAAATAAAATGAGAGAGAGAGAGAGATGGGGAATAGATGTCAGCCACTGGGTGAGTGAAGACGAAACTAACCTCGAACACGAAGAGGATACTAAAAGGACTCCAGCAGCTAGCTAGCATTAGTCAAAGGCTCTCTTCTGTTGTCCTTGTCTTCCCCAGCGATGCAGTCTCGGGACCTGATGTTTTGGGCCTACCTCTTCTTTTGTGTGCATTCCTCTGTCCCCTTCCAGCTGCCCTCTCAACAGGAAGGGGAAGAAGGAGTACTTAATGGCAGGGTGGGTCGGTGCACAGCAGGGCCAAGCTGTGCGCAGAGCCAGCCCATCCAGAGAGAAGCCAGTGAGGATGCCCAGAAGCCGAGGTGACAGCGCCTGGGCGTGGCGCGGCTGGAGGCCATTTCACAGGCCCGCTTTGCTCTTTCGGTCCTTCTGACCTCGGGCCTGTGCCCCTCTTTGTGTTCCTGTCAGCAGCTCTGTGCGCCCTGGGACACTTTGCTCCTGTTTCTAGCCGAGTTGCCCTCTGTTCCTCCTTCCTTCTTCAAGCTCCTTGCTTCTTCTCTTGCTCCTTCCTCTGTGCTCCTCTCCTTTCTATTCTGTGTTTCTTCCCCACCCTCCCGCCCTCTCTCTCCACCACCACTCCTCTACTTTCTCTTGTCTCTCCAGACTTCAACCTTGCCTCTCCTGCTTGGCACTGCTTTGTTCTTTGTATTGGCCTGATTTCTTCATAGCGTTTCTCCTCTGTTTGTCTCCTATGTGGTCTTCTTTCTTTCTCACTCTCCTGCCATAATTTTTCTTGTTTCTCCCCCACCTTACTATCTGGCCACCCTACTTGTTTATGGTGTCTGTCAAGATGCCTGTCACTCTGTCTCTCTGTCTCTCTGCCTCTCTCTCTCTCTCTCTCTCTCTCTCTCTCTCTCTCTCTCTCTCTCTCTCTCTCGTGTCAGCTTCCATCTGGCCATCTTAGCTCTAGTTCTGATCTGTTTCCCATCATATCTCTATTCCTATGTTTCATATTTGAGCTTTACAATCCCTTCATCTATTGCTTCATTCTGAACAGGCTAGAATATGCTTAATAATTAAGGCTGTAATTAAAGTGTAAGAGCAAGTATAATTAAAATTCATTTTAGGAGATCCTGGAATGATGAAGCAATTAGGCATTTTGACATGGCACCAAATGAACAGCTTGGTGGGGGGGAAGTATGTGTTTTCCTAGAGAGTTGCTCACTGTCCCCTCTTTCCCTGACCTGGCCCACTGGCCTTAGCTGGAGCAAGGCCTCTCAGGCCTGAGACACAAGCAGCTGTAAGGCAAGAGGCTTGGCAGCAGCTGAGTCCTCAATGGAACAGCATAGTCTGCTGCTCCAGGGCCCTCTATAGACAAATGCCAAGCCCCAAGCCCTTGGAGTCCCCTCCAAACAATCAGTTCTGATGTCAGTGCCTGTATCTTCAGTCTCTGTGTGAACCCTTTTTTTTGGATGGGAACAGCAAGGGAATCAGGGGATGCACACCCACATCGCTCTTTGTGTGCACAGGGAACGCAATGGGTGTGCTAGGCCAAAGCAAGTTTCTCCAGTCAAAGCATCTTTTTAGTAGGGAAGAGGGACAGAGCACTAAGCCATGCAGTAGGGCTTAATCTGTGTTCTGGATTTGAAAATAGAGTGATCCAGAAGCTTAAGAAGCCCCAGCTTTAATTGAGCATTTGGAAGGTGATGTAAAGGAAAGCCTGTGATAGCCAATGCTCCAGCAAGGGCAGCAGCAGGAGTTGGGTTGCCCTCAGGCCCAGATCAACGGGACGGCTACCGGTCATCGATTTCCAAATCAGTCCTGCCCTACCCCCTTGGGAATGCTGATGTTAAATCAGATGCTAAAGAAGCTGTTAACTAAGGAACTGGATTCTTTAGACAGAAGAGCAGTCATTTTAAGTTATTTCAAAAATAAGTGTGTAATGTATTTTGCTCATGGCCCCTTATTACCCACCCTTATGCTAAAATGTGGCACTGGCCAAAAAGGTGAAAGTAGAAAAAAGAATACAGGGAGGGTGTAGGGAAGGGGGAATAAATGATGTTCCATACATGTGCAGAGCTGCCAAAATGAGTCCTGTTAATCTGCGTAACTACTCTGCAGCCTGAAACGTGGGGTAAAGACTGCAGAACTTGCTCCCCATGCACATGGGCATAGCTGGCTGACCTGTTCTCAGAGTGGGCAGGATGCAGGATGGCAGAGGCCGCCAGACCCAGGGATGGCTCTCCAGCTGCTGGGTGTGAACACCAGAAGTTGCACCATGGAGAAAGGCAGAAGAGCTTTGCTATCTCAGTGTAGGTGTCTGCCTGTGGAAGTTGAGAAGATAACAATGTACACATTTAATTCGCCTTCTGCTCTGAAGAGCAGTGCGCTTCTGTGTCAGTCCAGGGCCCTGGCTTCACACTCTGTCATTGCTTCCATTAGAGCCACCTATAGATTAATGTCAATTCCTCTGCCTCCTGTCCCACACCTGCCACCCTCCAGCCCCCGTCCTGCTTTGCAGCCTCTGGAACACTGGCTGAAACCTTACCAAATGCATTGGAATCCACACTGAGGTTGTATTAATGAAATAATGAGCCTTTACATCTGTGTTAGTTTTCTATTCTATGTGTAACAAATTATGCCAAAACTAAGGCCTAGAATGTAAGTCTGTGGTATAACACTTGCCCAGCATGTACCAAGTTCTAGGCTCAAACCCCAGCACCACAAAAGGAAAACAAACAAGGGCCCTTCTTCCCCCTCCCCACAAAATAAAATCTCCACAGCATTAAAGAAGGAATACTGATCCACAGTGTCTATAGCTGGGAATGGAGTGTGGTGTATCTGCATCCTCCCACTCAGGGTCTCTCAGGGCTGAGTACATCGCTGTCTAGGGGAGAGCTCACCTCAGTATGCTGCTCCTCAGGGTTGCCTGACTCAGGGCCTCACTCCTCCTCAGCTCCAGGTCAGAGGCCACCCTCTGGTCCTTGCCAGTGGTCTTCTCCAGAGGGCCACTCACAGCATCATTGTAGGCATCAGCAGTTAACAGATGAGACTGAGGGAGCCAGGCTTTTGTGACCTGTCTCAGAAGTGACATTTCAGGGCTTCCATTTGTTCTCACTCCTTAGAACTCAGGCTCTGGGTCTAGCCACACTCAGAGAATAAGATTCTATAAGGGCAGGGGGTGGGGTGACTCGATAGATCATTTGGGATCCATTTATTTTAGAAGTTGCCTATACCTTTGACAGGACCATGTTAATGTGATGTGGATCAGTGCTGCAATAACAGGCAGGGGCTTTGCCATTGGCAAAGTGCTTGCGTAGCTATCCTTTCATTAGCTAAACACTAAAAATTATGGTATTAGCCATACTATCTTCACTTTAGAAATAAGAAAGGAGACAAGTACAATCGAGGAGTAAGTCCCACCTCTGCCACTTCCACCTTTGTGACCACAGAGGAGTTATTTCATTTCTGTGAGCCTCACTTGCCTCATTTATAAAAGAGAGGCTGTAGGACTTGCTCATAGTTCTTGTAGAGATTTGTATGCTACATGTCAGCTACTCAGCATTCTGTCCAGCCCGCATAAGCACTTAATGGGTGTGGGTTCTGAGAAAGATGATCAGTATATGTGTGGAAATAGAGAAGTTCAAAAAAATTAAATAATGTAACAAGAACTCAAACAAATTAAATAATGTATCTAGAACCACATAAAGCACTACACTGTAGAGGGTGAGCATTTTAGGGTTTAGCAGCCCCTCAGATTGTTGCTTCCAGAGGAGCCTTTTGTCAGGTGCCGGTGCAAACCAGCCACTAGGAAGCCTCAGCCCCAAACAGTGCTCTGTGCCCTGTGCACAACTGTTGAGTGGACTCCTGGTCCCAGGAATGCCCATACTGCTTCCTTCTCATCCGGCCTACTACTCCCTCACTGGCCTACATGTGAGTCAAGCTGACCAAATGCCCATCTTCCTTTACACCCTGGCAAAGCCACTTCTCCAGTGCCTGATTTCACTGTCTTTGTTTATAAGTATATTCTGTCTTGCTAACTGGATAAATGCACAGGAAATTATCTTAGCTGAGACAGTTCTCTCATTGGTCCTAATGGTTGTTCACTGAGAGAACGGGGAGAAAATCTGCTGATTAGAAAGGCAGTCCCGTGGAATGTCCTTGGACAAGGTAGCTGGCCAGCAAATGCTGTGTCACCAGGAACAGTTAAGAGTGATCGACAGATACTGCTCTCCTCATGCTCAATACCTTTGCCCTTTCTAGAGAGTGAGGAGGAAGAAAAGACACACTGGATTTTGCCAGCATCTCCAATACACTGAATTGGTGGGCACAGACAGATTCTCAGCATTTCACTTCAGGTCAGATCACAACCTAGATCCTCTTTCCAAGAAGTCTTCAAGCCATGTGATTTCTGGGATGGGCTACAACCATGTTGAACCCACCTGACTAGATTATTAGCAGATATTTCATATTTCAGCTTCTATCAGAAAAAAAAAAAAAAATTCATTTCCCTCATGACAGTCCCTTATTTCATCTTTTACAGTTGGGCTACAACATGAACAGATGTTCTAATGTAATCTTTCTTGTCAGTGATGCTAATTAGAACTAAGGTTTAGCTCATCTCCTACCAAAAAGTTTACAGGTAGGTTAGCCCGCATATTCTTGGGCATTATCCCGAGATTCTCCAGCATGCCCATGTACACACTCAGAAGGTGTGACATTCTCATTCCTCCCAGGAGATATTTTTCTTTCCATACTCAGAACTGTGGAATAAGGCCAGTTGAGAAGACTTTCTCATTCCATTTCACTGAACAATCTTTTTCTTGTATATGCTAGATCGAAAAGGAAGCTCATCTTCATTTTTTAAGTGCTAAAGAAATCCAAGCAGTGTCTTTATACACTAGATAATAGAAGTGAAAAAAATAAACCCTGAAAGGTACAAGAGATACTGTGAAAGGAAAAGAGTCTATTCAAATGGAAGAAACAACTGAATGAGGAAAAGGACCAAAAAAAAAAAAAAAGATAACTTGGATAATTATAATGGTGATTTCTGCTGGCCTTTTGACAGGAACAGTTAATGCTTAAATATACTTTCTTCTCATTTTTAATTTCTTATCATTTTTTATCAATTTTTCATGCTCGTATCTGCTAATCTAAACAACTAATTTAAAAAATAACATTATGAAATATAACAACCATTGTTGAATTCCTAATATTTAGTGAAATTCTATATCATTTCTAAGTTGTTTTTTTTTTTACTATTCTTTATTCTCTAACGAAATAATTGAATTTGTCATCAAGGTATGTAAAAGGGCACATCTAGATAATGAAGAACTGGAACTGTAGAGTAATTAGTTGTGTCAGAGCAACCATTCCAGGTCCCAGGAAACCTGGCAGAGCGCGAGCTGCACTTCCATCCGGTGACTGTCGTTCTCCCTTCCAGGAACCAATGTCCAAGAGGCTCAGAACATACTCAGAAACAGCGGGCTCCCCATCACCTCGGCTGTGGACCTGGAGGATGCAGCCAAGAAGGCTGTGGCCAGTGTGAGAAAGAAGTGATGTCTCTTCAGGGCTGTTTTCCCAATGGCTGCCTCATTGTGAAGAGGAAGAAAAGGGGGGAAAGAAACAAAGCGGTTCTGTCACGGGGAGAAAACGGGGAAAGACATGAATAAGAATCACTGTGAAAAATCTTAGACCTGTGTCCTCACAGGTAAATTATCCAGACATTCTAGTCTGATTTTACTTATGCAGTCACTATAAAAATAATGTCCTCTATTTGTAAGCACTTGCCAACTTTGGGGAGCAGTGTCTGGCCCAACAATGGGCACATAAACTCAAATTTAATGAAGGCAAGCCTTGACTCATTGAGAAGGATGTCGATGAATATTTACTGTACAGTCGAAAAAAAAGAAAAAAAAAAAAAAAAACTCGAGCCATGAAAACCTCAAGCAGGATTCCATTTAACATGTTAATTGTCAAAAGGGCAGAGCTAAGACACTGAAGCAAGTAGTTATTACATGCTGTAGCAGTTTTTATCAGTTTCAAATTATAATACATCTTTAGAAAAAGTTATGAATATTCTAAAATATATTTTACAGTGGAAGTTCTACATTAAAAGACCGTACATATATTTTACCGTTTGCCTTAATATTGAATATTGTTTACTTCATGCTAAAAGTACAGCCAGCAGCCTTATGTGATTTTGTAGTAGCAGAGTTCATTTTGATTCCACTACTAATGTATGCTGATTCTTATGGATATCTCTGTAATTAAGTCATGTCATAAGGAAATGACTCTGAAGAATGTAATTGTGTCAAGAATATTCTCTCTCTTTACTGATGGTCACCACCAGAATCTACTATCCTACAGGAGAAAAATGGGAAAAGATAATTTTGAAGCGATGTGGCTTTTTTCCATGATGTCCATTTCTTTTGTGTGTGGAAAATGTTTAAATTAGATTTCTATTTAAATTTTGGTAAAAAATTTTTCCTTTATGCAAAATTAAATAAAATCCTACATTTTATAAGCACTAACATACGTGTGTACTTTCATTTCAGTCAATTTTATTCCTTAGATCATTTTTTAAATGAAATAGTAGCATTCATGTCTTAGGCATAGCTCTAAAGTTAGAAAATCTCAATTGTCCAGGGATTCTACCACTTCCATTCCCTTTATCAGATGAGCATTTCTGTAGCAGAAGGTGATTCAGTGAAACAATGAAAACTGTGTACCAAGCACATGCCCAGGAAACTGTGTCCTATACCTGGCAAGTGTGTGTCTGCACTATGGTATAGCAACACACTGGTCCTCACCCATTCCAATGTGGGGCGCACTTAACACCGTTAGCAGTGTCCTTCAGATACACAGATGTATGCCTAGGCATGCAATTTTATTTCCCTTTAACCAGCTGTATTGTTAAGTTTTATGTAAAGCAAATTATAAAAATCAGTTTTAAGTTCATATTTCCATATAGAAATAAATCATTGAATAAATCCTCTTAATACTGTGCAGTGAATGAAATAAATGTCTTTTAAAGTGTTTTGTTTCAGTAGTTTAATAACTAGTTACATGGTGAAAAGAAATAAACATGCATGTAGCTGATTTTCTAACAATCAACATATTTGATTATTTGCTCTTTGAAAATGGCCTGTGTTTGAATCCTCTGTAAATGTTGATGTTTCTAATCAACCAGGTTGGTGGATGAGATAAAGGAATTAAGTGATTCATATAATTATTTTGTAAATAAGTTGGTAACAGGCAAATAGCTTTTATTTTTCAAAGAAAATAGGTTGTCAAAATTACCTTTTAAATTACCTTTTTTTCCATAGAAGTTGCTGCTCCCTGGCTCTGTGCACAGTACTTGTTGTGTAGGTATTTGTAGCAAGGGTGGCGACCCTGTGGACCCATGCCCATGGACCCTGCGATACAGATGTGTACTGTACAGGCTGTGCATGAAACTCGAGTGTCTGCTCTCCCTGAACCACTTGGTATGCAGAGCTTAGCTGGCTTGCTGGTGCACCCTGACTAGCAGTCTCAAAGAGCAAGTATCAGATTGAGTGATTTAGTCCTGAACTTATCACTTAGCATTATTGATTTGTTTGCTTACTGTTTTTGGGGGTTTTTTTTTTGTATTTAGGACAGGGTCTACAGGGTCTCACAATGCAGATCAGACTCAAAATGATTATTTTCAGCTTTCCGTAGTGCTGAGATTACAGGCACACATGACCATGCCCAGTCTCAATTGCCATCCCAGCACACCCCGTGGGTGGGGCCAGCCAGGCACACCAGGGATCGAACCCTGACCACTGTGCTCTGCTTAAGCAGGCACTTAAGTCTGCTGAGCTATCAAGCCAGCCATGTTTCTTGGGTTCTTTATAGCATTTGTCCACTCTTGTTTGTGACAAAAATCTAACTTTTAAAGTTTGTAAAAGAATGAGATGTATTTCATTCTTTAGATTATAAAAACAGGTTTGTGGTTATAGGCACAGCTGGATGCAGAGACAAACCCATTAGCATGTGTTCCCTGTACACTTGCCCAGCTCAGCCCTGCTGGTTTCATACTCAGAGAGACTTGTACAGGAGGTACAGTGGCTGTGGGCCTTCCCAGGTGCACGGGAGAGGAAAGGGCAGGGAGAGTAGACAGAATTAAATGGGAAAAAAGTGAGGTTTGGAGAGAGGAAGCTTCTCTCCCTTGGTAATTCTAAGAAACATCCCAGAATTCAGTATTGATAGCTCGAATGGCCAGTAGAGGTTAGGAACCTACACCTCGACCAGCTCTGAAAAGGAAGCTACAGTGTTCTGCTAGGTGGAGCCTGGGTTGGAGGCTGAAAGTAAGCAAGAGGCACGTTAGGAAAACTGCATCCCCAACATGAATGAACAGCATACATATACAGGGAGGCAAAAAAGCGAGGTTTCAGCCACAGTCATCAGCTCAAGTTGCTTGCTACTCTAAATCTTAGGACTCTGTTCTCCTGCATTTGCATTCATTCCCTTGCATCCTTCTGTCCTCATCTGAGTGTATAGAGCCTCCTCAAGTTATCTAAGTACATCTTGAACTCTAATGTTCATGTGAGAAATAATAGCATAGAGGTGCCTACTTCCTTTATGGTTTTCCACTTTATGTTGTAGTTCAATTCCTGCATTAGTAAAATACCCAAGAATTTTTTTTTAAAATAACCTAATGAGACCTGTGAATCATTTTTAATTAGTGATGAAACAGGTCTACTTCTCAATTTGCTCTCTGAAAAAAAATATCATCCTGAAAGAATTATATTTGTTTTTCAAATTGAAAAGCTTAATAAAATAAAAGGTATTTCTTACATTTCTAAAGGAAACATATAAAATTATAATGTAATGCTGTGTGAAAATCTGTAAGTGTTCAAAAATAAAATAAGTATAAAAAACAGAGTAGTAGCAAACAAAAAAAAAAAAAGGAAAGGCAATGTCTTTAAACTTCTACATATGAAGTTGGCAAATGCATGGTGGTCTATTTTCTATTTTACTAAATTAAACTTAACTGGGACACAGTAACACTGTCTTTGAAAATCATATTTGTGGCTGGGTTTATGCGCCAGCAGCAAAGTTAAATATTTTCGATAGAAGCCTTATGGCCCTGAAATACCCTTTTAACTCTTCACAAAAGAGGTTCACCTACCACTGGTCTATATAAAATTTTTAAAAATACAACATTCCCCAAATGACAGCAACAGATTGTTTCAGGTCTAGATAAGACAGGTGTAGGTATTAAAGTGAAAGAGAAATGGAGAGGGGGCAGAAAGTAGGAAATAGGACTTCTGATCTTTCTATTCTAAGCCCGATGAGAACTTAAGGCTCTCTACAAGGCCACTTGCCAATGAAAATCTGTCCAGCTATGTAAATGTGTGTCTTTCCATCACAGGAACTGCCTGCTTGTTGTGCTTTTGAACATATGCTGTTCTTAACTACATAGAGGGGTATTGGAATAGTATCAAGTCCTGGATATGAATATTAAGTTTCCCAGGGGCTATATCATTCAAGTCATCCTCAAAGTGATTCTTGCTCAGAACTGCTGTGTGTTTCATGAGTCTTAAAGTCCTAGGAAGATGAAAAGCAAGAAAAAGCACAAATGGGGGGCATGAGCCCCCACAACATTACTATAAAGTCATTCCAGTTAACTAGTAAGGAAATTATGCCATAGATAAAGTTGCTCCACCAAAGTTTCATAGTTCCTGGCAAAAGTTTAGGCACCAGTTTAAACACCTGGACTTGTGATTATTACAAGATTTCCACTTCATCTGTTGTCCAAGAGAACATCCTGTGATGATGGCACTGGTAAATATCAGCACTGTCCAATACCTGGTCATTAAGCACATGTGACTGTTGAGTACTATGAACTGAATTTTCAGTTCTGTTTAATTAATAGCCACATGTGGCTGGTGGTTACTACATTGTACAATGCAGCTTTATAATCTCAATTTTATGGGATGTCTTACTTTCACCTCAGAGGAGCTTACATTAAAGAACTTTACCCATGTTACCCTAATTAATCCTCTAGTCTACAAGTGAGAATGTTGTATCCCAGAGAAATTCAGAAATATAGCAAATAACACAGAGGTAGTATGTGGCTAGTCCAAGTTGAAACTCTGATCTTCAGAGTCCAGAGCCACTGCTCTTTGTTTTATGCCTGTAGGGACTCAAATTCACAATACATGTGCCACTTGTACTCATGATGGCTCAGTATGCTGTAGACAAAGAGATGCAGCAAGCTGAGTTCTTGAATGTATCACCTGCCCAGTGTATTTCACACTTTGGGCAAATTTAAAGGGTGACAGAATATAGTATGAATCAGGAGGGTTGTGTGAACTACCTCTCACACCTGAAAAATGCTTAAAGCCATGGCCATTCTCTAAGGAGCTGATCCAATAGCATGTTAATATATTGCCTTCCAAACATCCAAAACTCATGAACTCCCAAAAGCCAAAGGAGCAGAAAGGATAAGACCCAGATGCTTTAGTTAACATTTCCACGATGGTACCCAGACCTGGCAGAGGGGCTGGGACATACCTGTCCACACTCAGGGGTAGATGACAACCCTAGAGAATCGGAGAAACTTTGCCCACATCTTGTCAAAATGAAGAAAATGTGAACAGAGTACTTCTGTTCATTATGAGTGAGAAAAATGGTGCCTGTGCTTCACATAAAGGGAGGCTTGATATAAACAAACATAAAAGTAAAAGCACCATAAAACAAATAATCTCTTGCATAAATATATAATTCAAAAACCATTTAAGCATCTTTACAATAGCTTCGTGGCATGGATCCTGAGAAAATTCAGTTAAGTAAGGAAAAAATTAAGGACTGAAAAATCAAAAAGTTAGCCAGATGAAAACAAAGAAAATAAATGCTGAAAACCAATCAATAAATCACACACAAAAGTAAAGAATCCTAAATACACTACAATGCACAGGATGCCCCCTACCTCCAGTGAAGAATTTTCTAACCTAAAACGTAAATGCTATCAAGATTGAGAACCCCTAGTTTAACTGAATTTACTAATTTGTAAGATGTGGAGTATGAACTGTTATTAAAGACACTAAAAAACCTGAGATGCTACTATAAAATGAAAAAAATGTGTAATTCACATTGAAGTCAGAAGGGAAAATGAAGGAATTGAAGAATAAGAAAATAATAGGTAGCACAAAGATAATCTGACATAAAAATAATTGGTGTTTTTAAGTAGGAAAATCAGCAGCTGATATGGAAAGTTACTTCGAAGATTACAATAAAATATACTTTTATTGAAATAAATTTAGAATTTCACCTAAAAATGAGAAAGACACCCCATATTCCCATAATAAATAAGTATATTTTTATTTTAAGGATAGAGATTCTCAACCCTAAAGAACCCTGAGCACTCTGCCTGTCCATGGAGATGAGAAACAAAGAAGAGGTCGCTTTTTCCTAAGCCAATTCTAATAATGAAGGAGAGTGAAAAAGCTGGAAAAATTCTTAAAATGTTTCTTAAGAGTATCAAACCAAATCATTTCTGCTATTATGGCCTCCTAGAGCAAAAAAAATAACAGTGGATCTCATAGTAAATTGAATCAATAAATTACTTTCTATACAAACAGTAGGTATTACACATTTGTTAAACAATAGACATACTTCTGTGTAGAGAAGTGTTCACAGTTGGACTGCAAATGAGCAGTAACAAAGTAATACATATGAAAACTTAAAATTTTTATCAATATGAACACACCAATTTAATCCTAAGGATATAAACTGAAAGTTTAAATGTGAGTATTTTTATTTAGTAGTTCTTAACTGAGGGAAATGTTACTAGGGACGTGTGTGGAGACATTTTTATTTGTCATAGCCATAGAGCTGCTGCTGTTTGTGTGTGGTGGGTAGAGCCCATGGACATGATGAACATCCCTCAGCACACAGCACAAGGATGCTGTCCAGCAGCCTACTGGGAAATGCCCTCCTGTGCACAGGTTAGCAACGCTGAGGCCTTCAAGCCTGGACGTCAGTGGTGCCCAACTTGGAGCAGCCTGAGTTGGCTATATTTACTAACTTACTATGGTAATTATGGGTTACTGCAAAATAAAAATGAAGTCATCACAACAAGAAATACTACAAAAAGGAAATAAGTATTCTGTTTGGGGGGCAAATTACCAAATAAAAGACATTATAGAATAACTTAGCTAAATGTATTAAACAGATTTAAAAGATGCAAATTCATTCATAAATTCCTCAGTGTCAGTCAGGTTTTGAATTAATTGGACGCATTTTTATGTGGAAACTTAGCTGAATTATACTATTCTTTTAATAATATTGTATTTGGGCAAGATAAACATTAAATTGTGCAAAAATGTTTAAGTATAAATCCAAATCCAATTAAGTGAGTCTACACTTAAAAAACTTATTTAAATATTAGTATGAAAATCCTGGCTCATTTTATCTTTAGATATTTCACTGTGTTAATTAGTTGTTAGTTCTCAACCAGTGTGCAAGGGGCAATCTGAATATATGATAAATATTTATATTTTTAGAAAATTACTATAATAAAGGATGTGTTTGCATAGATGCCCCTCTCACTTTGAATGCATTTTATCCCATCATGATTGTCACTTTCTGAAGCTCTTGTGTGAGTATCTTATCAAGGCATAACCTAAAATTCAGTGAACTCTGCTACTGAATACCATCCACGAGAATAGCAGGCTCGTGGAAACACTGCAGGGTGTCTTCCTCCACTTTACCAGATCTAGAAGAGTGCAATGGCTAGCTTTTCCTGAAAATCACAATGTCAGTGTAAGGTAAAAGGTCTTGAATCTATTCTGGACACCAAGACATCCAGGATGATACAACCATAGACACTCATGAAAGAGGACTTTCAGAACAAGGGTGTCAAGAATGACAGCATGAATGTGCTTGGAGGAAATGGGGAGTATTTTGAGGAGGATTAATCCGCTGTTTTTTATTATAAGGATTTTCTTAATTTAAACATTCACTATATATTTTGATAGTGCCTTTTATAGAACTTTATATAGTATTTCATAATTGTTGGTGATTTTTCATGTTTTGTGGCTATTAAACCTTTGCAGTATCATACCTAATTCCAGTATTTGAAAGTATGACACATTGTGTTACAGTAAAGAATGGCAAACAATGTGATGATCTATATTGCGAGGTTTGGTGAATATCAAATGTACTGGTGAAGAAAAAGCCATAGTGCAAGGGCACCCCAGACCTTGGAGATATCACCAGTTCATGGCAGCATGGCAAAACTTTGCCCCCGATGGCTTAAGGCAGCATGTCCAAAGCAGTCAACCACTCTGAAAAATACAGCGAAATGCTGGAGGAAACCACATACCACTTCACCTTGTTATCAACAAGGGCTCCAACTGCAGCTATGACTGGTGAATTTCAGGTTTTACTAAGTTTTTTTGTTCTTTGGAGCCAACCCTCTTCAGGATAACTTCCCAGAATATGCCATTTAAAAATAGGTTTTGGAAAATGTAGCTAATTAAGTTTAATTCAAACAAATGTTTATCTAACATCTGCTGTCCCCTGGCAATATGGCAGCTGCAGGGAAAAACAGATTCAATAAAGACAGGGCCTCTGTTCACAGAAAGAATGATCCAAACCCACTCAGGACTACCCTCTGGAACTTGACAGCATTTGAGGGGGTGTGAGACTAGGAAACACTAAGCAACTGGACAAGAATTTCCTATAGGTGATGATAACATAATGCACTCACATAACAAGTCAATATAAAGGATTTTTTTTACAAAGTTAAGGACAGATTTTAGGCACTAAAAATACTTTTCAATGACTTCAATTGTTTTAAAGGTGAACAATTGTTTAAGTTATAAATTTCAAACCCTAATTTTTAAGTTTATGGACGTTCTTATTCTAGTTATAAGCTATCCTATAATTCATGTTTTTGCACTTAGCAAAACTTTATCCAACTGCCTATATAAATTTAATATATTATATTCTCTTAGAGTCTTTTCAGTTTTATAACAAACAATCTGAAGCACTTAGTAATTCATAGGAATTAAATTTTGAAAAATTTTTGTTAGCTCTCTTAAATATGCTGATATTTAATATTTCAATTTTGAATCCAAAACTTTACTAAGTGTTATTACCTATTAAGTTGGAAGTATGATACTGTCCTGTTAATCTACATTTCTTACCAACAGCACAAGCATAAAATACCAAGTGCTCAAAAATACCAAGTTTGCCATACTTGGTTCCAAATCTTCCTAAACCTCTTGAAATAATAACAGCAAGTCACTTTGCTCTGGACACTATTCTGATAACATTTACTATCACAGTTGAAAATCACTTGATTTATTTTATAGATGAAAACAAGAACATGATACCTGAGCTAGTTTATAGTCTCTCATAACCCACATAGCTCTATGCTTGGAAGTCTTGGGTTTTCTTCAGCTTCATAATTCTGCAGGTTCATGTCTTCTGCCAAATCGTATAAATTTCCAGCTATTAATTGTACTTTCACAGGTCCATTCAATCCTAGCCTTTTTCTCTTCTCATTTCAGAAGTTCAGTGACACAAATGTTAGATCATTTTGTCACAGTCTACTGATTCCAAAGGTTTTACTCATAGACCTTTTTCTGATCTGTTTTCTCTGTGTTGTTCAGATTGGTTAATTTCTATTGACTGTCCACAGATTATAGACTCTTTTTTCTCTTCCCTCCATTCTGTTCCCCAGCTCATCCATTTTGTTCCCACTTCATGTATTTTTCAGTTCTGAAATCTCCACTTGGTTCTTTTCCATTTGTCTTTCATTCCTTTGTTAAGGTTTTTGTTTGTTTTCTTCTGTCTTTCAGGTGTGTTTTATAACTGTGTCTTGTATTTTGTAATTAATGATAGTTCTTATGATAGTTGCTTTAACACATTTGATAATTTAAATACTTCTGCCACCTCAACTTTCACATATAGTAATTATCCTTTTATTGTACTGTCTCAGATCTTTCCAGTTCTTTGTTGCAAGAGTGCTTTTTATTTAAATTTCCCGATAGCGGGCCGGCCTGATGGCTCAGTGGGCTAAAGTGCTGCTTAGGCAGAGCGCAGCAGCCAGGGCAATTGAGACTCAGCGTGGTGGTGCATGCCTGTAATCCCAGAATTTGGGAGGCTGAAAACAGAACAACCATTATGAGTGCAATCTGTGTAGTGGAACCCGGTATACATTGTAGATTTTGCCCTAAATTCACTTAAAAAAAAAGTGCCCTTAGTGTGCTCTGTGAGACTGTGCATTAGCTTGTGATTTCACACGCTGCTCCAACAGTGAGGAGGAGCCCCCCATCACCACCACAAAGTGACCAGGTTCACTCTCTGTACTCATTTCCACCTGAGCAGAGGCTCTTCATCACTGCAGGTGAAGTAGCATCCTGACTTCCCACCATCCTTGTATCCATCTCTCCCTATCTAGGTGAGGTGTGCCTTCTTAGTGTTCCCCTTAGGAGTCCTGCTTCAAGACCACAGAAGCAGGTCACAGTTTCCTAAGTAGTAGACAGAAGTCTATGCTTGCCCTCCACTGAAACAGTGACAGGGATCTGTGGGGCAGACTCTTCCTTCCTGCTGATTGGGATAGAACTCTAGGTGCCCATGTGCTCTCAGCTGATGCCATGTTGGAAAGAGTGAGTCATGTCAATGCCACCCCGCTTCCTCTTTAGCATTCCTTAACCACACAGACATGCGGATGGGACAGTGTAAATGGGTGCTCCTTATTACCAGATTAAGGCTGAAAGCTAGGCTCCCACTCAACCTTTGCTGATTGGGGTAGGACCGCAGATTATTTCTGTGATGTTTTCACTAAAGTCCAGTAGATATGCTCTAAAAGATTTCTGCCTTCTTAAGGCTGGTACTTTTCTAGTCCTGTGCTGGAGAGAATGGGTTTCTGTTGGGGTTTTCCTAGCCTCTGCCTCCTGACATTTCCAAATGCTCAGATTTTTCAGCTGCAAGTGGAGATATCCAAGATGTGATTAAAAATATGGTGAATATTTAAGTTTTAAAAATAATTGTAGTCAGAGGTATACTGCCATTAAACAACAGCTCAAAGTCTTCCCTGTCTCTTCCAATGTACTTTTACAATATCTTTTGTCCATTTCTTTTTTTTTTTTTTTTTTTTTTTTT